>CAUYSK010037390.1:0-30106 GCA_963575035.1 Avahi laniger
CTGGCTTGGTAGGTTCATAGGTTCACTATTAAAAACAACTACTGGTGATACCTCCAAGAACTAAAAATAGAACTACCATTCAATCCAGCAATCCCACTACTGGGTATTTACCCAAAGGAAAAAAAGACATTCTATAAAAAAGACATCTGCATCCGAATGTTTATAGCAGCACAATTCACAATTGCAAAGATGTGGACACAACCAAAGTGCCCATCAATACATGAGCGAATTAATAAAATATGGTATATGTATTCCATGGAGTACTACCCAGCCAGAAAAACAATGGTGATCTAGCACCTCTTGTGTTATCCTGGATGGAGCCTGGAGCCCATTCTCCTAAGTGAAGTGTCACAAGCATGGAAAAACATACACCACATGTACTCACCACTAAATTGGTACTAATTGATCAACACGTATGTGCACATATGTAAGTAACATTCATCGGGAGGAGGAGGACGGCATGGGTAAGTTCACACCTAATGGGTGCCGCGCATGCTGTCTGGGGGAGGGGCATGCTTGTAGCTCTGACTCAGACAGGGCAAAGGCAATTTATCTAACCAAAGTGTTTGTACCCCTGTAATATTCTGAAATCAAAACATAAATTTAAAAAAATCTAAAAATAAAGATAAAAAATAAATAAAAACAACTAAGTGATGGTTGTACAACAATATGAATGTACTTAATGCCGCTGAACTGTACCCTTAAAAATGGTTAAAATTGTAAATGTTATGTATATTTTACCACAATTTTTAAAAATATATAAGGAAACTAAAGAAAAAAATAGGCCAAGGCTGGGCGCGGTAGCTCACGCCTGTAATCCTAGCACTCTGAGAGGCCGAGGCGGGCGGATCGTTGTGAGCTCAGGAGTTCGAGACCAGGCTGAGCAAGAGCGAGACCCTGTCTCTACCAAAAATAGAAAGAAATTAATTGAACAGCTAAAAATATATAGAAAAAATTAGCCGGGCATGGTGGCTCATGCCTGTAGTCCCAGCTACTCGGGAGGCTGAGACAGTAGGATTACTTGAGCCCAGGAGTTTGAGGTTGCTGTGAGCTAGGCTGACGCCACAGCACTCTAGCCCAGGTGACAGAGTGAGACTCTGTCTCAAAAAAAAAAGAAAAAAACAGGCCAAATCTATAAGAGAACAAATACTGCACTACTTAAGTAGCTAACTAAACAAAGATAGGCTGTATATAGATCACTAATGAAAATGTTTCAAACTATGGATTTTATAAATGTACCAGTTTATTTTAAAAAAACAATTAAGAAAGGAGGTGAGTGAGTGGAGGCAGAGGAGACACAAGACTGGCGCAGTGTGACCAGTGCGGGCGGGCGCGGGGGGGTGTCGGAGTCACACTGTTCCACCTACTCTGACATATGTTTAAAACTTCTCACATTAAAACACCTTCAAAATTAAAAGGAAAAAGAAAGCGCAAAGGACCGATGGATGCTTGTGGGCGTTACTGTGCCTCTCACGCATGGCCACAGAGTTGGGGGTCAGGTTCCCCTTCTCTCTCTCTTCGTGCCCCCTCCCTCGTCTAATTCTTTCTCATCTCTCTGCCAGGGCGTTTCCTCACAGCTTTGGCTCCCTCGTTGCTGTCCCTGCTGTCCCTTTTGGCTTCTGCCCCGACCGATAACTGACTCCTTTGGTACCTTCGGAGCTCAAATTGCTCCGAGAGAATCTGGTTCTTCTCTCTCGACGAGTCCACAGAAGTGGCTGCAAGCTGGTCTGCCTGGGAGCCACGCATCCTCGAGCGCCGGTGAAGCCAGGCAGGGCCGGTGATGAGAGCCGGGGTCCACCGTCGGCAGGTGGAGTGGGATGGCCCCATGCGGCCACCACCAATGCCACACGCTGATGGCTCCAAGGAGTTCGGTTAACCAGGAATAAGGACTTCGCCTTTCCATTGGGTCCTTGTGATTTCTCAAGGCTCTTCGATTAGTGAGCATTTATAAAAAACAGTTTTCTTTTCCACACCAATTGCCAATAGGTACTTTATTTTTCAATTTGTCTCCCACGTCATAAGGGAGAAATAAAGGAAACAATGGCTACCAATCCGAAATGCTCGTAGCACACATACGCTTTCATTGTTCTCCTCAGTCCCCAACCTGCCTATGAAGAATGCATTTTTCTACCCCACGTCCCTTTGCTTGTGCTGTGCTCGCATGAGCCTCTCCTGTTCTTCTGTTCACTCCAACTTGTTCCATGAAAAGCACTGAGTGCGAAAATGTGGGTTCTAGTTCAGACTCAGTCTCCAGGTGACCACGTGAGCCCAGGGCAGTCATTTCACTCCTCTGGGTCCAAGTCTCCTCAGCTGTGAGGAGCTTAGACCAGATCAGGTTTGGCAAACAGCTTTCATTTTGAGCACCCTCTCTGCTTGGTGCCCTCTCTTGAGGGGCTCTGGCAGCACAGCTGAGGCTCAGTAAAAAAGTGTCAAGATTGATTAGTAACGTCTGCTCTGGGCAGAGGACAGAAACTAGCAAACCAGATGTTTGCTGTTTTTGGTCTAGAAGAGCTCTAAAAATCCCTTCTAGCAAAAACTTCTCTGTCTTCTCACACTGTGAGAACAGGTGGATTTCTACTTTTCTAGGGACCAAAGTAACCAGTGGGAAAACTCAAAATGATCTTATCTCAATGAGAGAGGAAAGGATAAGAAATCATCTAAAACAATAATAACCGATGTGAGATGAGCACTCACTGTGTTCCAGGTACCACTCTAAGTGCTTTATGACAGTTACCTAATTTCAGCCCCACAGCAGTCCTATAAGGCAGGAACTATAAGTCGTCCCATTATGCACACAAAGAAACCGAAACATGGAGATGTTAAATAACTTGTTATTTATCTTAAAGACAATAAGGGCACAACAAGAATTAAACCCTGGCAGTCTGACTCTGAAGTCCAGCTGCTCATGCCTCTACTACTCAGTGCTTGCAGACTGACTGCCTCAGGTAGAAGCTCAGGCTTCTACCTTATTCTGAAATTTTAGGGATCTGTCCCCATAAAGTAAAGACTACCAGTAAATCCACTCAGCCCCGTCCTATTCCACTCAGTAGTAAGAATTCCTACTGATGAGAAAGAACCAGCTCAAACATAATTCTAATTACTCAGAAGAAACTCACAACAGCTATGTAGGCCTTCTATTTTAAATATGAATAGATAATAAAAAATCACCAGACATATGAGGAAAACTTAAAGTGTGAAAATAAAAAGCTGATCCCAGAGGATATAGAATAATTTGAGCTAAAAAAGAAAAATGTAATATTATGTAAACCCTATAACAGGAGAGTGTGGACAAAAAACAGAATATGAAAGTGCTCTTAAATGTAATAATATGAGTTTTAAAAATATAAAGTTAAATTTTAAAAATGGGAAAAAAGGAAGTCTCCCAAAAGGTACAAACAAAAAAATAAAAATATGGAAAACATTAGAGGAAAACATGAGACATAAAGGACCAACTTAAGAGACTAAACACTTGAATAAGAGAAAACCAAAAGCAAAAAAAAAAGAGAATAGAAAAAATACAAAGCTGCAAATTATCAAAGAAAATGCATCCCCAGAAATGCAGGTTCCCGGGCCCTGCCCGGACTGACTGAATTAGAATCGGCATTTGGACAGGCTTCCCAGCCAGGCGACTCACATTCACGTTGCACTTTGAGAAGCACCAAGCTACACCCTACTGCCTCCTAACAGGATATCAGATACCATTTTTAAATGTTTGCAACATGCATGCACTATGCTAAGCATTATGCCTGCATAATTGCACTTAATTTACATAAAAATCCTGTAAAGGAAATCCTGCAAAACCAATGGATTACTTAATGTCAATACCCTGGTTGTGATACTGTACTGTAGTTTTATAAGATGTCATCACTGGGGGAAAGGATACACATAGGATCTCTCTGTATTATTCCTTACAGGTGCATGTGAATCTATAGTTATTTCACAATTTTTTTATAATTATTTTTAAAAATTCTACGATGTAGATTTTATTTTTCCTACTTTTGTTATTGGGAAAACAGAGCTTTAAAGAGGCTAAGTAAGCAGCCCACTTGATAATCCAACTTAAATATGTATTGAGGCCCTACCAATACAAGGCAAGGTGCTGTTCCTGGCACTGGGGATACAGCAGTGAACAAACATTGCCCTCACTGAGCTGTCATTCTAGCATGGAGAGTCAGAATTCAAACCCACATCTGGCTGCCAAGTCCTCTACTGCTCAGATTTCAGAGATACAGTCATGTGATCAGAACATGGTAAATAATACAAGTACACAAAGTTAAGACATTTGCAAAATTTCTAGGCAGATTTATATGAAAGCCTCTAACAGTGCCAGGTACACAGTAAGCACTCATTAAAAATTAATTCCCTTCCTTCCTTCCTTGCAACTGTCTGAGAGCCCAGGAGGAACCTCGCCTCTACCATGACCCAACGCTGATTTTACCCTTCACCAACTTGATGGGGTCCATGATGGGGCCATTTTGAGCAGTGGTGACCTGAGCTACAAGCACCTTTCGGAATTAGCTGAAGAGCTGTGCTTGAGGGTGACGTCCCAACATTTGAGGATGTACCATTTGAAAGCTGTCAGGGGGTCAGTGGTGAGCATTCTTCTGAATATCGGTTCTTTTCACATTATGGTTCTCAAAGATCAGATTTACAGACAGAATGATTGCTCAGACCTCAGATTTCTGAGTGGGATCCAACACCGATCCAAAGATCGCATTAGTCCTCACACAAGGAATTTTCCTTCGGATACTATAAGAACAAGTCAGCTTGACAACAATATTCTTATTGTCTTTCCCAGAGACAAACTTCAGTGGGCTGGGGCAGGAGATAAGAGTCATTTTCCACAAAAAAGAATGTTGCAGATGCTGGATTCGGGGCCAGGGAGAATTTGGCCACAGTTCACTAGCGGACTCTCAGACAGATAGTGGTTTGAATCGAGGAACGTACCAAAAATGAGCGTGTGGTTTTCTTCTGAGTGTGGAATACAGCAACACCTCAGAGAGACATTCTTCAAACTGGGATTGCCCTGTCTCTCTTGGTTCCAATTTCTTCCTTGCATTCAGCTGTTACAGGCATGTGCTACTTAATCGGCAAGAAGAAAGTAAACAAGGAGGGAGGCAGGGGAGGCAGGAGAACAGTATTACTGAGTGCCAGCTACGTGCAGTGGTGAGCATCCTCGTTTAAGGCAATGCAATCCTATGGGAAAGACGGTGTTGCCCCCATTCTACAGAGGAGGAAACAGAGGCTCGAGAGGGTAAACCCTGTGCCTTGGTAGCACAACCACTTGAGGAACGCACAACCAGGGTGCAAACCAGCTGACCCGACTTCCTGTTCAACAATCTTTCAACAATACCATTAAGTTCACCCAGAAAAGATCCTTTTGAGGATCTCTAAATAAATCATTGAATCTAATCTCTTAGAACAATATTTCCATTCTGAAAGGAAACGTCTCCTCTTGGTTTCTCATCCCTCCGTGCCGCCATGTGGAGTCAGAATTTGCTCGGGTTCTAACACCATCGCCATGTTTGCCAAAGGATAGAGAAGTCCTTGGCACAGGAAAGTTACCATGGCCAGGCATGGTGGCTCATGCCTGTAATCCCAGCACTGGAAGCCAGGAGTTTGAGTCAGGCCTGAGCCACATAGCAAGACCCTGTCTCTACAAAAAATAAAGAAAATTAGCTGGGTGTGGTGACATGTGCCTGTAGTTCCAGCTCCTGGAGAGGCTGAGGCGGGAGAATCGTTTGAGCCCAGGAATTCAAGGATGCAGTGAGCTATGATGGTGCCACTGCACTCCAGCCTAGGTGACAGTAGAAGACCTCATCTCTAGGAAAAAAAAAAAAAGAAAAAAGAAAGAAAGTTGCTGAGACTTTGACATCAGACAGGCCTGAGTTAAAACCTGGGTCCTACCTGTCCAAGCTGCCATTTCCTCACCTACACAACGGGGACGATTCTACTTAGAAAGGTTTGTATGCCTTACAACAGTGACACGACCAACAAAAGTGCGTCCCAGCTCAAAGTCGAATGTGCTCCACTGCACGCAGTGCTGGATTCCCCAGCAAGCAGACTGTGTTTGTATTTATGGCCCCACCGTGTACAAAACCATTTTTGAAAGAACTTGATATATATCAATAAATAACCAGATTAGTCATCTCAGCTAAAACCAGATCTTCTTTAGACAGTTTCATATTCTTCTGAATTACATATATAAGAAGGCATCATAATCTTTCCAGGTCTTAGAGGTTTTAAGGACTCAAATTCTGACCTGCTGCTTTAGAGCAAAAAGAAACTCCCTCCCCCTTAGGGCAGCTGGGGAAGTGGGTTTGGGTCCAAAATAGATGAGGTTTCAGTACAGAGGAGCAAAAGGAGCAAGGATGATCCCCCCACCCAGAGGAGGAGAGAGTTCCAAGTTCCAAAGAACGTAAGCAGATGCCCCAGCGCGGTAGGCAATGTCATTTCTAAATCTTTGAGGCCACTACAAAGCCACAGTGCTGCCCAGCCCAGCTTTGTCTCTCCCCTCCCCCAGGGACTGTGTGTGCAGCCGGGGCTGCACTGTGAGCCCCGAGATCTGATTAGGGTAATTCTTTCTCCCTCTTTTCCTCCTCCCTCCCTCCCTGCCTGCCTTCTGTCTAGAGCACCGCCCGTTTGCCTTTCACTGTTCAGGATGTTGAAGATACAGCTGTCAGTAAGACAGACGAGATCCCGTTCTCATGGAGTTTTTGTC
Source organism: Avahi laniger (assembly GCA_963575035.1). Classification (NCBI taxonomy): domain Eukaryota; kingdom Metazoa; phylum Chordata; class Mammalia; order Primates; family Indriidae; genus Avahi; species Avahi laniger. The sequence continues at coordinate 6,722 of CAUYSK010037390.1, forward strand.
TCTAAGGGGAGATGTCGGCAAAGAGGCGGAGAGAGATCATGAACCAGAAAATGTAATTGAAGTTATGTACGTTAGGAGAACTTAGATCACTATTTCAAAATAGTGAAACAAGGTCATTTAAAACAGTGATAAGAGCTATTCAGAAAATAAAACAGGGCAATGAAACAAAGAACAGCCGGTTGTGGCGGTGGAATAGCATCACTGCGATGGCGTGATCAGGGAGGGCCTCTCTGAGGAGGTGACATTTGAGCAGAGACCTGAATGATGACGAGGAGCCCGCTGCAGTCTGGGAGGAAAGATTTGCGGCAGGAGGGATTGCCGAGGGCCACTGCGGCTGGACGGCACAGTGAGCGACACGGAGAGAAGTTCAAGATGAAGCGGGGAAGGCGCCGGGCTGCAGCGAGGAGCGCAGACTTCTTATTCCACATGCCAAGGGAGGCCAGCTGAAGGAGCTCGGGGAAAGGGGCGACATGGTCTGGGCTGTTTAAAGATCTCTGTGTGGAGAACAGCCCATGGGGCGGCGGATGCAGAGAGACGCAAGGAAGTCAGTTAGGAGGAGTTCACAACCTTTCGGGAGAGCGAGGACAGAGGTTCACGGTAAGATGAGAGATCGAGGAAGAGAAGTGGGCAGATTTGGGACGTATTTTGGAGGTAGTTAAGGTAATGCCAGCGACTGTAACAGATGAGCCCTGAAATCTCGATGGGTTTTCACATAAAGTCCAAACAGGTGTTCTGGAGGAGCAAGTGGTTCTCCTCCAAGCGGCGACTCAGGGACCCAGGATCCTTCCATCTTGTGCCTCTCCTCCCTCCCACCCCACCCCCGGGGGCCTCGGAGTCCTTCCCGAGACCCTCTTGTTAGCAAGCACACGGAGCAGAAGAGTGAGGGGGACGCACCCTGCTTCCGCCCCGCACGGGCCAGGCTGCGGCTCACTTCACCGAACTCCGCCCATGGGAACCAGTCACGGGGCCTGCCTGAACGAAGAGGGCGAGGAAGCGTAGTCCCGGGGTGGGCAGCCACTTCCCGCCGCCAGCTCTACACTGTGAAAAGAGAGCACCGATCCTTGGTGGCCAGCTGGCCATCTCTGCCATGGCAGAGTCAGCAGGTGTTCTGGTGGGTTGCATGTGGAGCGGGGAGGAACGTGAGGCACCAGGATCATGGCCTGGCTCCTGGCCTGAGCACAGACGCAAGGTGGGAGCTGAAGGAGGAGCAGACCACACTGGGGGCAGGGAGCATCAGGAGTTCCATTTCGCCTGTCCATGGTGTGAGCTGCCCACGAGACACCCAGCAGGAGGTGTCGGGACGCCACCGGGATGTATGAGACAGGAGTACAGAGGAGGCAAGACTGAAAACTTAACTGCTGCATTTTTCACCTTTACCTGGTGGCTTCTGTTCCTGACACCTCCTCTGCCAGGTACCTGGGCCCCTCATGACCCTTGACCCTCAATGTATTACCTGCGTCAGCGTAACTTCTATTCGCGATAATGTAATTCTATTACTTATTAAATGATAGCTATTGCTATTGTATTCGACAGAGTTTATTGAGTGACTACTATGTGCTGGGCGCTGGTGATCAGCAGGGAAGAAGACGTAGGCTCTATCTCATGAAGATTGCATTCTAGTAGAAGACAGACGATAAACAAAAAGTAAATGTACAGCGAACCAGGTGCCCTGGAGAACAATCGAGCAGGCTGAATGAGAAAGTACCAGGGAAGTCGAGGTGGAATTACTAGAAGCAGGAAGACTTCTGTAATTGGGCAACATCTGAACAGCAACCTGAAAGAAGGTGAGGGAGCAAATCGCGTGCACATAATGGGGCGAGTCTGTGATGTACCAGGCGAGGGCACAGCAAGGGCAAAGCCTCTGGTTTGTCCCCAGAGCAGGCAGGGGGCCAGTGTGGCTGCAGTGGGGTGGGACTGGGGGAAGAAAGAGGGGGTAGGGCTGAGGCCAGAGAGGTAGGGGTGGGTAGATCATGTGACAGCCACAGCGGAGGGGTTTTCCCCAACACCTTCATGTAACTGGAGAAGGAGGGACGAAAACAAACCTATTTCCAGGTGCAGAAATCTTGGCAAAGAAAGCAATGCATGAGGAGGAACTTCCTCTGCAGTTCCTAAAATGAAACACCTTCAAAGTGGAGGATGTGCAGCCAAAATGAGAAAGGGTAGCCGTTTCATAACGTGGGCACAGAACGCACAATCCTCCCTCGTGCGGCGGTTTCCTGCACGGCTAATGGCGGCCACATGTGAGCGCTGCGGGAGGCGTTCTTAGCGACGCTGTCAGAGACCTGGACGAACGCTTCCCACTCCTCATGCTAAGAGCAGAACCACGTGTGTGATTACCCAGAAGAATGGGAGCGTAACAGGGCTACTATGATAAATACTCTGATTTCTGCATTTCAACTCCAAAATCTAAGCCAGAGGCCCTTTTATTAGCTTGTTTTCATAAACATCAGAAGAATCTGGTTTAAACGAAAAAAAGAGAGGGAGGGGAAGGCGGGAAAAAAGACATTATTTTTTCAAGGAAAACACGGTTCTCAGGCCCGTGAAATTACCTTGGGTGGCTTCCTCCTGATCTGGCCACTGAGTGAGGGTCATGAAACGAAAACACCTGGGATGGAGCCCAGGCCTTTGACGGCTGCTCTTGATCTCAGGGACTGGTGACACGGCTCCAGCAACAGCCACCAGCACGTGCTCACGAGGTTATCTTATTTAATGCCGACATCCCTGGACTGGGCCCATGTCCCGTTTTATAGGAGAGTGTGTAGTGGCGGGGTTTTGGCTCCCCGGTTTCTGGCCACCCTTCCTATTTGGGGGAAATTCTCCATTGATGGGGTCTACAGAAGCCACAGGAGCCAGATAGTCCCACCCTGGGGCTGGGACGCAGGGTAAGCCACGGGATGTTCCTGCCCAGGGTCATCACTCTCGAGGGAATGATTTGAAGGCTTGAGGGTGGCAACGTCACGAGTCCTGGAATGGCAGTGACCAGGCTGCAGTGTGAATCCAGTGCTGGGACAATCAGAGGCTCGTCTACACCAGACGCTCCCGGGGCAGCCCTGGCACCTTCCCTAGCCCTCACCACCTTCCGAGTCTGCTTCTCCAGCCCTCCCCTCTGTTCTGCAGCCACCCGAGACCTGTCCAGGAGACTCCGTTCCTGCTTATATTAACCAGAGACCGTTTCTGTTGTCTGTAACCCAGAGCCCTGGCATAATCTCAAGTAATCTGCAGGCCCCCGTTAAAGAACAAAAATTTCCCTGGACTCCCAGAGTTGACCTACATTATTATTGTTCTCGTGTAGCTCAAATCTGTACACCATAAAACTGAGTATGAACTCCTTAGAGGCTTGTAGCTGGTAAGCAACTATGAAACACAAGTACGTTTATTTGCAGGCTAAAGACAAGCAGTACCACGAAGTCAGCAATGTTGACATTAACAACATTAGCTTGATGTGACAGACGATGCTGTCCCGTGACACCGAATAGCTGTTTGCAATGTGAACATGCAACTGCCTGACCCACGGGCTCCTGTGGGTTTAGTTTTATTACCATGGGCCGTTTGGCAGCACAATTCTTCCCTCTCCTGTCTCCATCCGAAACCCCGTGAGCGTTTGTCTTCAGCTCATCTGCTCTCTGCTTCGCATGGGCACGCTGGTTACTCGCAAAGGAAGACGGCTGCTGTTCTTTTGTCATTTAGCTCGGACCACTAAAACTATTCTCTGTGGCCCCAATGGCACTGTAAAACACAAATGCAAATGTAGAGCCTGCAATCAGCTAGAAAGGTCATCCAAATGAGCTAGAATTTGCTTAGTCAGTTTTTAAAAGATGAACATCAAATATCCTAAATTCAAAAAACTCATAGAAAACCATAGATTCCTAACAATACATTTGTAAATCCTAGTTTCAGAAATTGTGACAAAGTAATTAGGACCATAAGCTTTGGAGTTAAAAAAAAAAAAAAAAGAATAAAGAAAGAAAATCCTGGTTTTGAATCCCAGCTCCACCCCTTCTTAGTCTTAGAATCTTTTTTTTTAAGAGATAGTATCGCTCTGTCACCCAGGCTAGAGAGCAGTGGCATGATCATAGCTCACTGCAGCCTCAAATTCCTGGATTCGAGTGATCCTTCTGCCTCAGCCTCCCGAGTAGCTAGGACTATAGGCATGTACCACCACATCTGGCTAATATTTAAATTATGATTATTATTATTATTTTTAGAGACAGGGTCTTACTATGTTGCTCAGGCTGCTCTCGAACTTCTGGCCTCAAGAGATCCTCCCACCTTGGCCTCCCAAACTGCTGGGATTATAGGCGTCAGCCACTGCTCCCAGCCCTAGTCTTAGAATATTAAGCAAGTTATTTAATCTCCCTGAGTCTTAATTTTATTAACTGCAAAATAGTAAGAATTTTCTTACCTGTAAAATGATAATACCTATCTTTTAGGAAAGTTGTATTAAACGAGATGACATGAGCAATTGTTCAGTCAATGGTACTAGCTATTGGTACTGATGCCTAATCAACTTTTGGATTGGTTAATGTTTTTGCCCCAGTTCATACAGCCGGTTGATCCCAGAGACAGAACTGGAATTCTCTGCACCCCTAACCCTTTGCTTTTAATACCATCTGTGCTGAGTAGAGTGATGTTCTTAGGGGTAGCTGCCTACCTTTTAGGGCTGTGCTGAGAGAGCTGCTGTATCTGAGCAGTGTACACTCCGTAGGAAATCACTCTATTCTGTGGTTAATTCCGTGGAGCCTCCTAAAAGATGAATCACATTATTCCCCTACTTGGCAACTTCGGTCCTTCCCCTATTCCTTATACCTGTGGTTCTCAGAATGGGGTTCGCTGATCAGCAGGGGACATGTTGGAAATGCCAGTGCAATTCTTGGGCCCCGCCCCCCACACTCAATCAGTGGCGGGCCCTGCACCTGTTGTAACAAGCCCCCCAGCGGATCCTGAAGCAGGCTGAAGTTTGAGGACTATCGCATTGCAGGACCAAGTCCAAGTTCTTAGCCCAGCATCCAATGCTCTTCCTGTTCTGCCCGAGCCTACCTTCTAGCCTCTTCCCACAACACTCCCGAAAGCACCTGACGTCAGACCTTACTCTCTTGTCTCCGACAGGACGGGCCCTTTCATGTCCCTATGCCTTGGTGCATGCAGTGCGGGTCCCGCTACTGAGCATTTCTTCAAAAGCTCTCTTCCTCCATTAGCCCTTCCCTGGTTGCTTCTGGGCCCAATCTGTGGCTCTGCAGCCTTTCTGTCGCAGTCTGTTACCCCAGCAGCTAGCAAGCTGTCTTGACACTAACAAGCTCCATTCTTGCCTCCTCGCCGAGGTGACGAGGCCCTCGTGTTTGCAGCTGCGAGTGGTCAATCCATGTCCTTTCTCTCCTTGCCCTAACAAGAGAATTCTTGCTCCTTTGCAGACAAGAGCAGTCACGTGACTAGGTTCTGGCCAAAGAGATGCGAGCAGAAGCCCACGGGCCCAGCTCCGGGGCTTGGGGAAGCTTGCTGACTCAGCTGGCTGGAGCTCTGTGCTCTTCCCTCCTTGCTCCTTGTCATGAGCCGGATGCGACGTCCACCTTGCAACCACGCGGTGAACTTAAGGATGGAAGATGGGCTAAGGATGGGGAGCAAAAAAATAGCAAGAGCCTGGGACATTTGGGACATTTCGTGGCCACTGTACCAGCTCTGGACCTTTGTTCCCAGACTACAGTTTACATGAGACTCAAATAAATCCCTTTCTAATTGGAGCCCTTGTTTCTTCTCCAGCAGTCTAAGATTTCGTCTCACAGGCAGGACTGTGTCTCATTCATTGCCGCACGGTGCCTGGCACAGAGCCTGACCCTTAGCAGATGCTTAATAAATGTCTGTGGAAGAAATAAAAGAATCAAGCCTTCCTTATTATTTCTACTGCAAGAGGAATCAGAGCTCATGCACTGGGCCTAAAATTACTTTCTTGTAAACTCTGGGAAACCACACGAGGCTAAAAAAAAGAGTTTTTACATTTTATTTCAAATTAAAATGTTTCATTGTAACTTAGACTAGAATAGTATCATCCTACCATTGGAAAGAAAATAGATGCTAAATGAAGACATGTGTCACCCTTGCTGAAAATCCCTCAATAGTTGCCCACAGTTCTTAAAATAAAGTCTCAAATTCTAGTGTTTTCTGGCTTCCCACTGTCTTTTCTTTCTTCTTCTTTTTTTAATGGAGATACTTGTAGAGTCACAGGCAGTTGTAATGAATAATACAGAGAGGCCTCACGTACCCTTTGCCAGTTCCCCCGTGGTAACACCACATGCAAACCCACAGTACAACGTCACAACCAGGATATCGACACTGACACAATCCACCAGTTATTCCTTTTCCCCAGTTTTCCTTGAATTCATGTATGTTTCTGTGTGCGTTTGTGCATGTATGTGTGTCTTAGTCTGTGCTGCCATAACAAAGCACCTTAGACTGAGTCATTTATAAGGAACAGAAATGTATTTCTCACAGTTCTGGAGGCCAGGAAGTCCCAGATCAAGGCACCAGCACTGGCGTCTGGCGAGGGCTGCTCTCTGCTTCCAAGACCGTGCCTTGTCGCTGTGTCCTCACAAGGCGGAAGGTGGCAGAACAAAAGAGCTGGGTTCACTCCCTCGAGCCCTTTTATAATGCAAGAGCCCGAATCCCATTCCTGAAAGTGGACCCCTTGTGACTTAATCACCCTCTAAAGTCCGCACCTCTTAATGCCATCACTGTGGGCATGAAGTTCCAATATATAGCAGCCCCCCGTTCTCCTCAGAGGACATGTCCCAAGACACCCAGTGAATGCCTGAAACCGTGGATAATACCAAACCTGGTTGCTGTCGATGAAAACACGTTTCGGTCTGTGTCTTTCACCCACGTATGTAATGCTTTTTCCTTCTTAACTAAGCAGTCGCCACACGCTGTGGCCGTAACTTTTGCAGTTTGAGGTGTGACAGCAAAACCAGCATGAAATTCTTTTTCCTTCTTCACAATTTCACGGACAGAAGAATTGTTCTTCCCGTAGTAGATCTTAGCGACCTCAGCCTAAGATTTTTTCGTCGTTTCCTTATTAAGTCAGGAACTTTTACCTTTTCACTTAAATGCCTTCTCTTTGGCATATCCGAATCGCCACAACACGACTCGGGTGCTTTGGGGCCATTATTAAATAAAATAAGGGTTCGTGGTGCACAGGCATTTCGGTCCCGCAGCCGCCAATCCGATAAGCACAGCAGGGACCCACGGGCAGGGTGCGGACAGCGGACGCGCTGGACACAGCGAGGACGCACGGCTCGGGCGCGATGGCGCGGGACGGGCGAGGTGCCATCATGCTGCTCAGAATGGCACCAAATTTAAAACTTACGGATTGTTTATTTCTGGAATTTTACACTTAATCTATTGACTGCAGGAAGTGAAGCGGATACGGGGGGGGCCGACTGTGTGAGCTTGCGAGGAACACACACGTTCAGACCACTGTGTGTGTGTGTGTGTGTGTGTGTGTGTGTGCATGTGTGTGTGTTCAGTTCTGCATTACTTTATTGATGTCATGTGTGTGGGTCCCCGGATCCACCTCCACAGTCGAGACCCAGAACACATCCAGCCCCACAAGGATCCCCGTGCTGCTCTTTGGTAACCACAGTCCCGTCCCCTCCCGCTGTGCCCTCTCTCCCCATTCCCCATCCCTGGCCCCCCCAATCTGTTCTCCATTTCTAAAACTGTGCCAGTTGAAAGCGTTACATAAATGGAACCCCACAGTATGTGACCTTTGGGGGTCGGCCTCTTTCACTTGGCCTCATTCCTGGAGGACTCGCCCGAGTTGTGTGCAGCAGTAGAGTAGGCCTCTCCTTTCATTTTGGGGTGATACTCCATGGTATGGATGGACCACGGTCTGTTTAACCATTTAACATCTGCACCATTTCCAGTCGTTGGCTATTGCGAATCAAGCTGCCATGAACAGCTGTGTACACGTTTTCGTGTGCACACGCCCGCTGCTCTCTGAGCCCCTTCCTAAGATCGGGAAGCTCTCTCCCTCATAAGTCCTGCCTATGGAAGATAAAAGCGAGAAAAATTCATCTTCCCAGCTTGCCTTGCATCAAGGGTGCGTAGGTGCTCCCAATCGGACACAGCTGTGAACGGTTTTGTGCAGAAGCCAGCAACGCGAGGAAGCAGGCACCGCAGAGAACGCACTGGAAGGCAAAGATGACGGCAGGGGCCCCCAGCTTTCCGGGAGCAGTGGCTTTCAGCTGTGGGTGTCCATGTCACCGAAGCGAGTGAGCGTCAGTGTCCACACGAGCAGGGAGGTGGCAGTGGGGTCCTTGCTGAAAGTCCTGTGGGGTGGTTTGGGCACTGTGTCTGGTCCCGTGTTCTCCAAACTCCATTCTCCGGCCTTCTTGGAGATGCGAACTATCTACATCTTTTACAAATGTACTTTCTGCTTAAATGAGCTAGATTGGATTCTGTCGTTCACAACTAAGAACTCTAAACAGTCTCCCTCTATAGGCTCATTTCTAGCCACTCCTAACACTCGCTGTTCCAGCTGTCCTACACCACGTTAGGTTCTCCAAATATACTTTACTAGCAGCAGGCACTTGCCCTGTTACCGCCCTGGGCACATGGCAGCATCGTTGCCTCTTACCTGTTTCCCTCAAGGAACTGCAAGCCCGGTGTCCTCAGCCTCTGCCACCCTTCCATCACCCCTGCTGTGTGCTCACACAATATTCAGATGGATCCATTGCTTAACTTTATCTTTGATGAGGTAAGAACAACGCCCATGGCCAGAACTATTATGGTCACTTTACCACTCTGCACTAAACTTTCCACAACTATAAAATGGAATAACACCACTAAGAGAAGCACAGTTTAAAAGTTAATGGCATCAACAGCAAAAGAACAAACAACTGGGTTTAAAAACGGGTACAGGACTTGAATAGAAATTTCTCCACTTGAGCCCAGGAGCTGGAGGCTGCAGTGAGCTATGATGATGCCACTGCACTCTAGCCTGGGCAATAGGGCAAGATCCTGTCAAAAGAAAAAGAAAAATAAGAAAAAGAAAAAGAAAGAAGAGAAAAGAAAAGGAAGGAAGGAAAGAGAAAGAAAGGAAAAGAAATAAAGGAAAGAAAGAAAAGAAAACAAAAAAAAAAAAAAGAAAGGAAGGAAGGAAGGAATTTCTCCAAAGAAGATACACAAATGGCCACTAAGAACAAGAAAAAATGCCCAACATTTAGGGAAATGAAATCAAAACTACGATGAGATACCAACTTATGCTCATTAGGATGGCTACTATAAACAAAAAAATCCAGAAAATAAACAAATGATGCAAGCATGTAGAGAAATTGGAATCCTTGTGCACTGTTGGTGGGAATATAAAATGGGGCAACCTCTATGAAAATAGTATGGCAATTTCTCAAAAAATTAAAAATATAATTCAGCAACTCCATTTCTGGGTATATACACCAGAAGAATTAAAAGGAGGAACTCAAAGAGATATTTGAACACCCACGTTCATAGCAGCATGATTCACAACAGCCACAAGGCAGAAGCAACACAAGCGTCCCCTGATGGATGAACGAATAAACAATATTGGTCATACATGTATCACGTTATCCAGCTTTGCAAAGGAAGGAGACTCTGGCACACGCTACGACGTGGATGAACCTTGAGGACATTGTGCTGAGTGAAATAAACCAGTCACAAAAAGGCAAATACCTTGTGATTCCACTTATCTGAGGTCCCTAGAGTGGTTAAATTTGTAGAGACAGAAAGCAGAATGGTGGTTGCCAGGGGCTGGGGAGGAGGGAATGGGGACTGGTGTCTAATGGGGACAGAGTTTCAGATTCACAAGGTGGAGAGAATTCTGTGGACAATGGTGAGGATGACTGCACAACCACGTGAGTGTAGTTAATGCCACTGACCTTGAAAATAGTCGAGTTGGTAAATTTGGAGTTATGTGTATTTTACCACAATTTTTTTGTTAGTGGCAGTTACCACTTCATACCCACTAGAATGGCTAAAGTTAAAAAAGCCTGACAATACCAAGTGTTGACAAAGATGTGAAGTAATTGGAATTCTCGTACACCATTTGGCACTTTTTATAAACATTTAAAAATTTAAACATATGCTCACCATGCGATCCCACAATTCTACAGTGAGGGATTCACCCAAGAGAAATGAATACGATGGAAAGACTTATAAACAAATGTCAGAGCAACTTTATCCATAATAGTCAAAAGCTGAAAACGAGTCAAATGTTCATCCACAGGTAAGTACATAAACAAGTTGTGGAATATTCCTGCAATGCGGACCACTGAGCAATGAGAGGAATGAACCACTGCTACATACAACCACTGGGATAAATCTGAAAAACATGCTGAGAAAAAGAAACCAGATATAAATATTACATCCTGCACGATTTCATTCATGTTTAGGAATTCTAGAAGAAACAAATCTAATCCATGGTGGTGACAGATAATTATTAATAAATTGGTGGTCACCTGGGACACGGTTACGAGGGATAGACTGCAAAGAGGCATGAGGGACCTTTCTGGAGCGGTGGAAATAGTTTATGCCATGACTGGCGGTTACACAGGCGCATGCATTTACCAAAAGTCCTTGAACCCACACTTAAAAGGCATCTAAATTATACTTCAATAAAGTTGAAAAAACGTTAGTGAGACACAGGCGAGAAGGGTCTACACAGTATTTACAGATCAAACACTAGACTTGTTCTGCAGCCTCAGAGTAATCAGAATGTCTCGTGTTAATGTTAAGGTCTTTCGCACTCTCATGTGCAGCAGTAAAATAACAGCAGAGAAAGAAAAGGAAGGGAAACTGCCATTTTTGAGAGCCTTCCTCTCTGTGGGAGAATCCGAGGGGCATCCGACGGGCGTGGTGGGGAATGTGAGGTTTGAGTCTGTGGCCACCGTTTCGTTTCCACCAGATGAGAACCTGGAAGTCCCGGGGGTCCTGCTCGGCACTTTCACACGAGTTATCCTTATCCCTCGACACCCTAGGGGGCGGATTTGATGGCACTCACGTTTACAGCCGAGCCTCAGGCGCCGGCGTGTTCAATGACTTACTCGTCACGCAGCCGGTAAGTGGGGCACCGGGACTTGAACCTCAATCTGTCTCCAGAGTCCGTACTCGTTTGACTACACAGCCGGAAACTGGAACCTTATGTTTATAGCCTTGGGTCCTGGCCACCAAAGCCCGCGTCCTCTGCTCTACAATCACGAGGGTCCCCAGCAGAGCCCCTGAATTCTGTGCGACTCCAGCCTGCGTGAGCAAGACACGGGGAAGGCAGTCCACCGTTGCTGGAGTTGGTCAGGGTCTGTCAACAGATTTTTTTTTCTCTTTCATCCACGTATTTGTCTTTTTTCAGTTGTGTTCGACACAAATCAACCCCATAACATGAAGTTGCTATGAATCGAAGCATAAACACACAAACGCAGCACACAACCCAAAACAGATGTGGAACATTCCGACGCGGAGCAAAAGGGGGACATTTGCACCCCAGCAGCCTGGCATCTGCTGGATCTGCTGGTTTCTGTGTTGGCTTCCAACGATGGCGAGAACTGGCTTTGGCTGTTAGGACCACTGTGCCATTTGGACACGGACGATCTCGGCATCCGCACGTACCCACTGAACCAAAGAAGCCTTCGTGGGGTGTCTGTTTCTAAGAACGTTTCTCTCTACTGGGGCCGTCGCGGAAGATTTACTTTCCCCAATCAAGCCCACTTAGGCTCAGGACCAACCCTCTAAAGTCACCCTCAGGTTCTAACCCTCTGACGAGTACTGACTTCTGCCAACAGACTTGGGACTGAAGTCCCGTGGCTCAGCGTCCCATCCCGGTTCAGTAACACCTGCTCAGGAGCCTGAGCATGGGCGCGGCAGAGCCCGCGTCCCCTCCGCTCACTGCATGCACAGGCTGACACGATGGGTTTCTTGGTCGGTCGCCACTCTTTTCCTTCCCTAAGAACAAGTTGTCGATTCTGGAACTGTATGTTCAGAGGGACGTGGCTCCAGGCAGGGCTTGTTCCCGTGGGCCCCACCTGCCGCCAAGGCCCAGTCACTCTGTCCCTCAGCTCTCCCTTCCGGGGGGGCAGCTCCAGGCTCTGCGTCTGCGGCAGCGAGACGGCTCCCACGCGTGCAGGTCGCACTCTCAGGCCACAACACCCCGGAAGGGACAGGGTCCTCCCAATTCGCAGAAGAGACTTTAACTTAAGAGCCCGGGCAAGCGTCTTCCTGGACGTCCTTGGCTCCGACGCGGCCCCACGGCCAGCACTGCGCTGGGTGCTGCGGGGCAGAGCCCGCCCTGGGGGTCGGTCCCACCAAAGCTCATGGTCAGGAAGGATAGAGAACGAACCTCCCAAAGGACAACCAGAGGCCGGCGTGGTGGCTCACACCGGTAATCCCAGCACTTCCGGAGGTCAAGGTGGGAGGATCACTTGAGCCGGGAGTTCGAGACCAAAGGGCAGCCAGGACATCGTTGGTGGAGAAGATGGGCCGGACCCTGGAAGGCAACTGGCGCGTCTCCCCGAGAGCTGCACCCTCCAAACCGCGAACCGACCGGCCGAACCCGCCGTCCTGAAACTCCCTGCTGCATGCGCCACCGCGATCCTTCCCGAAATTCTCTACCGTAGTGGTTCTCAACCCCGCCTGTCCCTGGGCGCGTGGACAGACTTACACTGACCCGGGCCCAGGGGATCCGGACTTGACGGGTACGAGACCCGGGCAGGTGCGGGCACCTGCAGGCTCACGGAGCCACGTGGCGACCTCGATGCAGCAGCTCTGACTGTGACCGCGGCCCGGGCTCTGCGGCGTCGCCCCCTCCCGGTCCGTGCGTCCACGCGGCAGGTGTTTCCTGGGTGTGCCGGACGCTCGGCAGGTGCTGAGCGTGCGGAGACGAACAAGGCAAACAAGGCCGCTGTCCTTCGCAAGCTCACGTTGCAGTGGGCGGTGCGGAGAGAGACCGGTCAACGTCCGGCAGGTTTCAGGCAGCGCCGGGAGCTGCGGAGGAAGTAGTGTGTGCTCAGTGGCCAGCGCCAAGCTGCTCGGCGACGTGTCCCGCGGCCTCAAGAGCCCTCTGCACTCTGCTGTCCCCCCAACACCTCTCCAGCCCCCCATTCCTGGGACCAGCTCTCACACTCTGTAGGGGCCTGTTCATACCATGGCCTTCTCCCCACCGGCAGTGATTTCACGCCCCCAACACCGCCTCACGCCCCGGCTTTCCCCCCGGCTACCACCTGTCCATCCTTACGATGACATTAGCACAGACGAGTTTATGTAACAGGGAGGAAAGCCATGTTTGGGCACCAGACAGCCTGGGTTACGATCCCAGCTCTCCTGCCTACTCCCTGGGAGAATTTAGTGATCATTTTGTCTGTATTATTATTAATAAAATGGAGTTCTTTGTGGGTACTTTTGAGGCTCCAATGACTTCTATTAACTATAAAGTGCCTGGCACATAGTAGGTGCTCCATAAATGTTAGTTCCCCTTCTCTGTCCTTGAGGCACTCAATAAATGTTGGTTCTCAACTCCAGAGCCGTAGCATCCAGCAGCATCCGATGGCACTGCCTCCTCTCTTCTTCCCTAGCCTCTGTACTTGGCTGTAGCTCTCTTTCACTGAGCAATGGCAGTGCCGCGTTTTGCATGTGGAGGAACAGGCAGGAGCCGTCGTTTACTGGGTGCCCGCTCTGTGCCTGGCCTCCCCTCGGTGTTTTCCAGATAGTCTCTCAGTTAATGGTCACAATGACTCTCTGCGGTTGGTCACATTAATCACTGCCCTACATATGTGTGAACTGAGGCTCTGAGACGTTAAATAACTTTCCCGCATTTGCACAGCCGGTATGGACAGAGCCAAGAGAGAAGCCCCAGCTGCTGGATTCCAAAGCCTGTGTTCCTTTGAGTAGACCCGCTTCCTCTCCTAAAGAATACCGTAGAGTAATAATGGTAATAAAAATGGTGAACACTTAGTGGTTACATATGGGCTGGGGCTATTATAGCTCAGGACATGCATTAATGTAATCAACCTTTGCAGCCATCCCCGACATTGTTATCATTATTATCCCATTTTACAGAGAACTGAGGCAGAAAGAGGTTACATAACTTGCCTAGGTCACCAGGCTGAATCTGTGTATACTGAGTCGCACGGATAATCTCCAATCTATTTTCTTTCACTGAGTGTAAGATCAAGACCAAATAAGACCGAATAAGCGGAAACGGCCTGCAAACTGCGATGTGCTGGGAGGATGTCAGCTGCTATGGTAGTCGCGCGAGGGGTAATTCTGAGTGGACTCAGGGTTGGAAAACCAGTGAGCGAGGGCCCTGTCCTCCTGGCACTCTGCGTGCACGGGGGAGGCCCTCACCCCAGGAGGGCAGGCGAGACTCTGAGGATGACGCGGAGGTCAAAGGAACTGAGAGACTGAAGTTGTCACCCATCCCTGGAGAGCCACAGCATCACAAGCCTTTCGAAGATGATTAGCAGCCCCAGAGACCACTGACAGCCTCTTCCAACCAGCACACAGAGCGGGCACACTGGTGCAATCCCTTGGGAGCATGTCACCATGATGTCACCTTGTTTATTCCCTGCGTGGGAGCTAGGTCCCACTGGGCCATGATTAACTGCCAGCCACAGACAGCAAAATGACAATGCTTTGTGACTTACTCTCCAGACCATCTGGAGCTCCCCATCTGAACGTCACTCAGAGGTAAATCACAGGGTGGTTTAATCTTTGCTCTAATTCTGCAATTTAGAAGCAATTCTGTGTCACTTCCGCTCAATCACTGGCCATGTCACTGGTTAAGTGCAGGGTGACAGTCATTCATGCAGGTAACAAGTAGACACCGAGAGTCTCTTCCAGGCCTATCCCTGAGCAGTCGCCCAGGATGTTGGTGAATAAGGACGATGCGGTCCCAGTTGTTTAGGATCAGAGTCCAGCGGGAAGAGGGACATTGAAGAAACAATGAAAGTTGTATCAGGGGTTTTTATGAAGGACAGGTACAGCGAACCGGGGAAACATATGACTGAGGTTCCAGCACGGTCTTGGGAGGGCAGAGGATGCGTCCCGGGGGACCTGTATCTACGCTGAGCTGGGGGGTTAGGTAGGAGCCAGTCAGGTGAAAGAAGGAAGGAGCAGGATGAGAGACAGGGACAAAGCCAGGTGTGTGGGGTTAGGGACCAAGCATCGCATCCCAGGGTGACGTGAGGCGGCTCCGACAGGGCGCAGCAGACTGTGGTGAGCTGTTAAAGATTTGAGGCTTTTTGTTTTTAAAGGCACTGGAAACATTCCGGGACTCTAAGCGGGGCGCAACGTGATCACATCGGTGTATTCAGAGCATCCCGGCCGCGCAGGGCAAGGACCGAAGGGAGGCGAGAGGAGCAGCGGGCAGGCCGGGCGGGGCCACCTGGTGGTGGGGGCGAGGAACGAAGGTGTCTTTCGCTAGGACTGGGGGGGATGAAGAGAAGTGAACGGGTTTGAGAGCTATTTAAGAGTGAGAATTAACAGGATTTGTTAAGATTAAAGAATACAAGCATGGAGAAGCGATTACTTTCATCTTTCTCATGAGAAACATTTATCAGGATCCACCTGCACGAGCTGGGTGTTACTCAGCTCCCCTCCATACTGCTCCGGTGGGAGGCGTGGTCGCCCACCTAGGAGCGGAGCGGTTGATTCATGACACTGCCACCCTTTCCGCAAACACGTAGTGACATCATTCACACACTCAGCCCTGTACCAGGCTCCGGGGACACAAACGGAAATGTGACCCAGACTCTATTTTGAAGTGGTACCGTGGAAAGAGCATTGGAACAGGCAGACACGGGCTCAGATTTTCCCGGGAGAATTTGATTGAATTACTTTAACCTTTTGGAGGCTCAGTTTCCTCATTCGTAACATAGGAATAAGCATACCTGACTTCCAGGGCTGATGTGTGGATTAAGGAGAAAACATATGGAAAGTGATTGCTCAGTAGATACGAATTCTTCCCACCCCACCCAGTTCCTCCACCCTCCAGGTTTAAGCATCCAGCCTAAAACCAAATTCTATAAATTAGATTTAAGAAAATATTCCTGCATAGAACACCCCCACGAAGCTGATGGACCTAATATTTCCAGGATACATCTATTGTAGGCATTCTGGGTGGGCAAGTGGTTGCCCTCTCACGAAGCTTTTTTACTTAAAGAAATGTATAGCTTAATTGTCAAGGGGAGCTTGTTTTCTTTCCTATAACGCAAGCAATTGCCTACTCTTCCCAAAGCCCAGAGGCCAGTCTACTGCCATTTCTGACACTAACCCGACAGTCAGTGACTTGCTAAGGAGTTGCCTCCCTGGTGGCTCCTGGAATCCGTAACATGCTGGCCCAGCCTTGCCTCCTGAGCTGTGCTGCCAGGCTGAATGAGTGGCTTTGTTTTCAATTCTTCATGAGCACTTTGTGATCAATGATTTTATTTTTCATTTTCAGCATTTGTTTCTTTTTTTTATTTCTTTCCATTTTAATTTTTTAATATCTTGTCATCTTATTAAAAAAAATGCTTTTCTTTCCTCTATCCCTTAGAGGACTGTAAGCATAGTCATCCTGAAGTCATTTTCAGGTTGCCGTGTTATTTTCATTTTATCTGGAATGAATTCATTTCTTGATTGTTGGTTTTGCTTGGCTCTGTATCTTAACGTTGATTTTGCATGTGGACTTTGGGATCTGGGTTTGTACATTCATCTTGAGGGCACTTCCCCTTCCCGATCGCGCTGATCTCTCTGTTGCACACCCTCTTCCCTGTCCAGACATTTCTGGTTGCCTCCATCCAGCCCCTCCAGCCCCTAGTCCAGAACTGAACCTCATGGGTTGCTGTGGGCTCCTCCAACACTGGGCTCTCCACCCACAGAGGGCAAACGCAATCCCAGACACGAGTGGCTGGAAAGATGGGCCCAGGTCTTGGTTTTCCCATACTCCCAAGAAACGGACTTTATAAGCCATACGTCCAACTAGCTGCCGATGGCAGGTGTCTTAGGTTCCTTTCACAGGTGCAAGGTATGTGTGCGCACACACGTGTATGTGCACGTACCTATGTATGAATAAAGGAGAGACCCTTCCCCAGGCCCTGGTTTGAAGCGGGGCCCGAGTCTGGTCCCACACCTTGCGCGGTGCCCTTGCCACGCCTGTTGCAACACAAAGGCCCAATTCCTGCTCACTCGGCCCGCTTCTCCCCCAGAGCCCTGTGAGCACATTTATCACGTGTGTGTATCTGTTTCCTTTCCACTCCACAGAGATATTTATTACAGTTTTTAGTGTGGCTATATTTTTTCCTCTCTCTTTTTATGCTTTATCTGCCATTTCATATATTTGGAGCGGGGGAAAGCCTCAAAGCATAACCCTATGACATACCTTGACCTGAAGCCGCCCACACCCTCTTGCACAAACCTCTGTTAGAGCACCTCTTCCATGGTATTATAACTGTCTACACGGCTGACACCACCACTTACCCAAATTCACAGGACAAGTGGCAGAGCCAGAATTCGAACCTCAGTCTATCAATACCAAGTCCTCTTATCTAGAACACTGAGGAATACAGCCCCATACATCTCTCCATCCCCAGGGCCTTGCACAAGGTCTGGCACAAAATAAATGCTCAGTTAATGTTTGTTGAGTAACAACCTTAGACTCCCCCTGCTGTCTTCTAGATTTATCATAATCCTCCTTTGTTGCTGTCCCCCTAAATCTAACATAGTAGATCTGCCCTCTCTTTAGAAGCGCAAGGGCAGTGAGCACCTCTGGCTTATCCTGGCCTTTCCACGCCCATAGCCAACAGCACCGTCGGCCAGAGAACTCTCGATGGCCCCTGACCTTGCTGCATGACCTTTCAAGCAATTGCTTTTGATTGATAAACATTTGTCTTCCCAGTGTAGACACAAATTTCTCTTTTACTGATTGGAGGTCCTAAAGCTCTTGAAAGACAAACTATGGAAAAATGGATACATTGAGTTCACACAGCAGCCTGAATGGGTGTTCTGAAATTTTTACTTCTATTTCTAATTTTGGCCTAAAATGTAAAACATAAACACATCTAGAAATATTGCAATTCTGTGATCCTGGGTTATCTACAAACAGCCTCTGAGAAAATTCACTGTAATTTCCCATAATGTTACATTACATTCGAGTAACTTTCAACTCATCTCCCTTAATGTCATACCAAACCAATGAAGTAGGTATTATTATTCATTTTTTACAGATGAGGAAACTGAAGCAGAGAGGTCAAGGGACTTGGCTAACGTCACAAGGGGCAGAGCCTGTCCCCAAACCCAGGTCTTTTCATTCCCAGCCTTTTTATTGCCCAGTACATTGATGCTATTGCCACTGCCATTTTTCTAACACACCACTGTTCAAGTGCCAGACACATGACAATGACGTTCATAGTCATTTTTATTTCAATATTATCTTTGAATGATAAAACATTCACAGAACCGCTGACTTATTCATTGCAGGTCTCTCTGGTGTTTTGTTTTGTTTTGTTCTGTTTCACAGGTGCAATACTGTGTGTGCCCGGGGACAGGGACTGCCAGTGAGCAGCCGGGCCCCGACGCATGTGTGCAGAGCTTCCAGACCCCTGTCGCTAAGGTCACCTAACCCGAAGGCTCATGTTTACTGGCAAGGTCCTGATGTCGCATAACCTTACTCTTTTCAGTAAAGACAACTGGGTAAACATATTGCCAAATTCGATGTAAGTTGCATACAAATATTTTCTTACATAAAACACCACAAATCATACAATTTTTTAAAAAATCCTTTTGAAAAGCAGTTAGCCCGAGTTTTAGCAAGGAAAATACAGCCATTGTCAGATCACTGTTTGTATAAAATGCTTTGTGACTCAGTCAACCACCAACTGACCTCATGACACAAACCTCTGTAGGCCTCGCCCCTCCTGTGGTTTTTCCACACTGTTTTTGTAGCTTTCATTTAAAATAATATTCACTTGAGCCTCCAATGAAACCAGGCCTTTGTTCTCCTCCTCCTATTGTTCTTCCCGCAGAGCTGACAATACAAGCTTTTCTCCAGCTCGCTTAAGTCCAAACCCATTATCGAGTGGACCCAAGAACCTACCGGGCTCCAGGCTTTTACCACCACCCCACCCCTGCCACCCCGAGTCGCCTACGAATATACAGCAGGACCAACAGCGTGTAAGTCACCACCTTCATGAGAGCCACCACTGGTTGAGCCCTTACCATGGGACAGGTACGCTACTGAGCTTTTCACATGAATTGATAATTCACGTGATTTTAATTGTCACAACAAATCTATGGAGTAAACACTGCAATTTTTTTATATGTATAATGAAATTGAGACTCAAAAAGTTAAGAAACTTAGCCAAAGCCACAGAGGTGCAAGAGGCAAAAGCAGGATTCAAAACCAGGTCATTTCCAGTTTCAAATCCTCAAGATATCCCACATTAAATATACAGTATATATGTGTAATATATACACAGAAATATATAAATTGAGTTGCAGCTCTTTGATATAAGATTCTATTTTGTAGACAGTTAAACATCTGTTAATGATTTTATTTTCACCTTCTGGAGTCAATAAAAATTTTTGGTGCATCCAACACTTTAGGCAGCTCTTGAAAAATTCCCAGATTCTATGAATTAGGCTTGTGGTTCCTAACAAGTAAAAAATGCCATTATATAGCAACATCATTTGAAGAAAATAGTAATGCTTTTCCTGGGAAATTATTATTTTGGGGGGAGAAAAATAGGAAAGAGCTAGAGTGTTTTTTAAATTAAACTTTTTGTTTTGAGATCACTGAAATTCACATGCGGTTGTAATAAACAATAGAGAGAGATCCTGCCTAACCTCCATCCAATTTCCCCCAGTTTACATCTTGTGAAACTACAGCACAATCCCCCAACCAGGTACTGAGTTGGTAGAATTCACTGATTTTTAGCTCTTATTTGATGTACTTTTTTTAAACATTTATAATCCATATACCATAAAATTAACCCATTTAAAGTATATAGTTCAACGATTTTAGTATATTTGCAGAGTTGTGCAACCCTCACCACTAATTCCAGAACATTTTCATCATCTCAGAAAGAAACTTCCTACCCATTGGCCATCACTGCCCACCTCTGTCCCCACCAACCCTAGGCAACCACTAATCTACTTTTCATCTCTACACATTTGTCTATTTGGAGCATTTAATATAAAAGTAATCATAAAATGTGTGTGGCCTTGTGTCTGGCTCCTTCCACTTAGCGTAATGTTTTCACGGTTGATCCATGTTGTAGCAAGTATCAGAATTTCATTCCTTTTTAATGCTGAATAACATTTCATTGTAGGGAATAGACAAGATTTTATTTATCCATTTACCAGTTAATGCACATTTGTGTTGTTTTTACTTTTTAGCTATTATGAATAATGTTGCTATGAATATTGCTGCACGAGTTTTTGTGTGGATGCCTGTTTTCCTTTCTCACGGGTTTATGTTAATACTTAGGAGTGGTATTGCTGGGTCACATCATGGCCACATGGACCTACGAACAGTTTCCTGCAGCGGCGTCACCGCACGACAGCCCCACCTGCAATGTGTGAAGTGCCAAGTACTCCCCATCGCTGTCAGCACTTGCTGTTGTGTCTTTGGTTCTAGCCACCCAGCAGGGGTAAAGTGGTATCTCACTGCGGTTTTCATTTGCATTTCCCTCCTGGCTAACGATGTTGAGCATCTTTTTATGTGCTTATTGGCCATTTGTATGTCTTCTTTGGATAGAGGTAAAATGTTTTTTTTTTTTTTTTTTGAGACAGGGTCTCACTCTTTTCCCGGGGCTAGAGTGAGTGCCTTGGCGTTAGCCTAGCTCACAGCAACCTCACACTCCTGGGCTCAAGCGATCCTCCTGCCTCAGCCTCCCGAGTAGCTGGGACTACAGGCATGCGCCACCATGCCCAGCTAATTTTTTCTATATATTTTTAGTTGTCCGATTAATTTCTTTCTATTTTTAGTAGAGACGGGGTCTGGCTCTTGCTCAGGCTGGTTTCGAACTCCTGAGCTCAAACAATCCGCCCACCTCGGCCTCCCAGAGTGCTAGGATTACAGGCGTGAGCCACCGCTCCCGGCCTAAAATGTTTCTTTAAAATCCTGAATATACTTGATGCTAAAGTGAATGTGATAAGATATTTCCTGCATTTTTATGTTAGAATAGAAGAAAAAACATATGTATTTTATCCAGTTACGTACTCACTCACTCAGACATTTTCTGAGCACTTCTGCTATTCCAGCTACCGGAGGTACAGAGGTAAAGAAGAAATCAGTCAAGCACAAGGATGGACTAGACAAGATGTCACAGTCAGGTTCCTGACACTTTCAGGCAAGTCTGCTCCTGGCTCATCACCCAGATGGTGCGTCTCCATTCCTGGCAGGGGCAGAAAAGGCAATAGCAGAAGGTCCCTGAGCTCCAGCTCTGCCTGGGGGGGGAGACAAACACACCAGCACATCGTGGCCCTGCAGGGGTGGGCGTCTGTCCACAGGGGTGGGCGTCTGTCCACAGGGCTCGGGGGCACAGAGGCCGGAGCGGGATTCCGCTGGGCATCCAGAAGGGGGCTGAGGGCACGAGGGGGTGGTATTGGAATCTGGTCTGAAAGGATGTGTAGAAGTTTGACCGACGGCGAAAGGAGAAGGGGGCGCAGAGGCGGGTAGGGGAGAGTGGGGGCGGGAGGGAGTGTGGCCCGGGTCCCGAAGAGCCCCGCTAAGGCGCGTCCATCTACGGACGGGGTGGATTTTGAGGTTTCTGTAAGCAGACAGGTGGCGTGACTGATCGGTCTCACCACTCTGGGGCAGCCGGGTGGACGCATTTAAGGCCAGCAAGTCTCTCCGCAAAGGCCGAACGGTCAGCACGAGGGGCGGGGGCGCCAAGCGGCTTCCTCACCGCTTCCCTCCTGCTGCTGCAGCGGGGAAGCCGCCAAGAGACAGCGCTTCCATGAGCGAGCCTGGCTGCGTTCTAATAAACATCTGCTGGCAAAGCTGGGATGGGGAGAGGATTTGTCCTGAGGTCCAGCACTGACCGACTCCTGGGTTAGACTAAGGAACAAGCGAAAGCGAGCAGACCACGGACTATCTGGAAGTTCTCTCAACAGCAGAGGAAACCCAAATGGGGCAAGGGAAGTGTGGCTTTTAACTGAAGCAGGGGGTATCTTCAGACCCCAAGAGGGCTCGGGCCCTCAACACGGGCGGTGCCGGAGGTGGGACTCCGCCCCCGCGGCCCAGCCCCTGTTCCTAGAGGCGAGGCGGGGCTCCAGCTGAGCACGTCACTCAGCCAGGCCCCTGCAGCCACGTGGACACAGGGGCTTCAGCTCGTGCACCATCCTGCCACGGTACTCACAGCACGGGCAAGGAGAAGCCTGGAAAACAAGGTAGAAGATCTTGGAAAACATCATTTGGTCTCAGATAAAGCAGGCTCAATTCCAGGTAGTTGGAGCAAAGAAGCATTTGCTGCGAGTGTTTGTTCGTAGAACCCGGAGGGGAGATGCGCAGCTGGGCCTGGGCTCGAGGAGCTGAAACGTTGGGACAGGTGCCTGTCTTGGCCCCCCTCGGGCTGCACAGACTGTCTGTGTCCGCTGCAGTCTTTGATCCTGCTCTCCGTGACGTGCAGACTGCTGCTCAGTCCGCGTGGACTGCAGACACAGAGAGGGGTTGGGAGCGCAGGAGTGGCCCCATAAAAACGCGCAGCAGTGGTGCCTGGAGGGCAGCTGGCTGGGTCTGGTCCTGCCTGTCTGCTAACAACTCCTTTGTCACCCTGGCCAAGCCCGTCCACTCACTGGGCAAAAGAAGGGGGCTGGGTTCCATCACTGGTTCCCAACTGGGATTTCCCCCAAAGTCTAAGGAGGTTGAGCTGGACCTGCAAGTATTTGCAGGCTTTCAAAACGCCATTTAAAAGGCTCTGCCTGCTGGGGAAAGCTGTGGAGTTTCTTTGCTCTCGGCTAGGATTATGTTAACCCAAGGTAGTAACACTGGTTATCACGTGCTGATCAGAAGCTCTGATTGGCTGCTGGTGATGTAATAGGAAGCTCAGGAACGTGATTGGCTGGCAACCGTTGCCAGCAGAGCCACATACCAGGAAGGTGTTGGACTTGAACAGAGCATGCCTAGAATAGGAGCAGAATGCGGGGCGGAAGGGACAACCCACCAACATCTTTTAATGCAGGGTGGGGCATGTTTTAAATAATAAAGAGGGACTTCAAGAAAGTGAAAACTATGCGCCATCCCTAAGGTGCTCCTGGGTTCTTGTGTGTCGCTTCTGCTTCTCTTGTCCCAGGTGTCTCTCCCCAGAGGGCCAGGCTTAGGAGGCTTGCAGACAAGTGCCGACAGGTCCCCTTAACTCCCAGTTCCCTCCTATCTGCCCAAACCTGCTCTCTGCA
>CAUYSK010037394.1:0-39828 GCA_963575035.1 Avahi laniger
CTGGGAGGTATCAGTCTACCAGACTTCAATCTGTTCTGGGTTTTGCAGTCATTCGACAAGGCTCCTTCCATGTCAACAGGAAGTCTCTGAGTTCCTTCAAGGCAGAGCAAGAAAGTGGAGGCTTATGCAGGGGATTCGATGGCCAGTTCTGGACGGGTGTACATCATTTCCACTCACAGTCCTTCGACCGGAACTCAGTCATACAGCTCCACTGATACAATGAGTGAGCCATGTGGCCTTCCAGTGTGGTCTGCAGGAAAATAATACGGGTTTAATAAATACCTAGCATTACCACTGCAGCCGTCCCTACTTCTTGTCACAAAATATGCACTTCCTTCTTTCTCCCACACATAGAGCATGGCTCCTTATGGCAAATTCCTATGAACTAAAAGGACAGGTTACCTTCCTCCACTTCCCCATACAATGTGCAATGGTGAGGCAGAGACAGAATAACCACAGACACTTCCACTCACAACACGGAAAATTGGAAGATGCTTGGCAGTCCCTGGTCTGTAGCAATTCTGAAATACCCCCGGGCCTGCTTTGTGAAGATCCTCTGTTATTATAGTGATAAAACCCCCTTGAACAAGCCCAAATTCTGCTCTCTGAAGGAGAAACTCACTTGCTCTTTTTTCTCCTTGATCTTGAGCTTCTCTTGGGAACATTCTTTCCAGCTTATTATCCATGTCGGCCATATCTACTGTGGGTGTCAGAGAGTGTGCTCGCCTTGAGAGCTGCACAGCTCACGTGGCCCACTTTCTGCATGAGAGTTGTTTTAAGACTCACTGAAGAGTCACAGGCTTTTTTTAGATAAGGCTCAAGAATTCTTTGGCGGCACACTCTCTCGAATAATTAGTACACTTCTGATTTATTTGCTTCTAGTTATCCCATGTGCTGTTAACTATATTAAAAGTTCTTTTGTAGATTTGGATCACATATCTCTTTATTTCTTCCTTCCCCACCCCTATGCCTGCCTCTCTCAACCTAATGGCAGCTACCTTGAGGCTACCAGGCTTGAATAGACAGGCCACTTCTCTGCCTCCAGGGTGATCTCTGCCTCTAAACCGAGTTACTCCATTCAACGAAGAAGTCTCACCGGGTCTCTGTCGCTCAGAAACTTTTAAAATCATATCTCCTTCTTAGGGTCTAGGGGTCTAGAAGCAGCTGACTTTTTCAACTATTTAGGACTCAGACTTTCTATATCCTTTTCCTTTTCGTTTTTGCTTATAAATTGTCCAGTTCTTTCCTGAACTCATCTGTTTTTTGTACCATATTTCGTTGATTCTAAGATGCATATTCATTTCTCATTTAAATGTTTTTGAGATTGAGCTGCATTTCATAACTGATGCAATAAAAAGGCATAATGTCACAGCTTAATTGACTTTTTTCTGCCTTTCTTGTGGCACATAAAATAGAAATGTGTCTTACCAATCTATGACATATTATAGTCTATGAACTGTATAAATGCCTTGCAAAATGTAGTTAACAATTACTGTAAATTTAACATTGTTGTTCAATCTTTTCATCTAGAAATGTAAGTCAGCAGGCACGTCGTCTTCCAAGTGACCACAGGTGTCATGTTTACCAAAGTTTTGGCACCACATCCATGAATCTCCAGCCATCTAGATTTCTGTTAATATTTTGTGTTCTCACCACTTGCCACCCAATGGCTAAGCAAAAATCATGGTATCACCCCCTAGTCTGACACAGTGATTTCTCTGCCACCTCTGAGAAAAAGCTACACTCGTGCTTGCACGGTTTGGTTTGGCCTTTGCTCCTGTCCTCCCACGAAAACAGTACATCCCAAGGAGAACCTGAGTCTTCAGTCAGAGGCCCTAGATAAGACACATGGAGCAGACCTGAGAAGATATGACAGATTATAAAACCCAAAAGATGCAAGGCCTAGATAGTTATGGAGATGATTTTTATGAACCATTTTAAGAAAAAATAATCCTTGTCGTATGCAGATCGCTTCATGAAATAGATTTAAAAAGGAAGGCTACAAACTCATTCTATAAGGCTAGCATAACATTGATAATCAAAAATAGACAAACATAGCACAAGAAAAAAATATTTAAACCAACTTGACTTAAACATACAGAAGGAAAATTTTAAACACATACTAGTAAAATAAATTTAGCAGTCTATTAAAAAAAACACAACTAAGATGGGTTAATCCTAGTAAGGCAAAGATAATTCTATTAATACATTAGAAAATCTATTACTATAACCATCAGAAGCACATATTAAAAGAAAAAATAATTATTTCAACAAATGTGGAAAAATCACCTGACAAAAATAATTTTATGCCAGCTAAAAATGAAGGAAAATTTTTTCTTAATAAAAGTTGTATATCAAAAAGCCACACTAAATTCTTTCTTAACATTGCTAAACTTTAGGAGGCTTCTTTAGAACAAAAGTACAAGACAAGTACACAACTAAGATTGTTTACATTCAGCAGTGTACAAGGCCCTAGCCAAGATAAAGAAATAAGATATAAGAATTGAAAAGTGATATCAGTTTACAAATCAACAGAAAAATGTTTGTTAATTTTTAAACAATATAATTGCAGGACTTCCTTGATAATCTACAACAAACCATAGAACAACTAAGATAATGTAGCACTGTGGTCCCCAACACCCAGTCCGGACCAGTACTGTCTATGGCCTGTTAGGAATCCAGCCACAAAGCAGGAGGTGAGCAATGGGCAATATTGAACAGAGTAGCTTCATCTGTATTTACAGCCCAGCCGTTCCTCATTGCTCATATCATCGCCTGAGCTCCACCTCCTGTCAGATCAGCCATGGCATTAGATTCTCAGAGGAGCGCAAACCCTAGTGGTAAACTACACATGTGAGGGATCTAGGTTGCATGTTCCCTATGAGAATCTAATGCCTGATAATCTGAGGTGGAGCTGAGGCAGTGATGTTAGTGCTGGGGAGTGACTACAAATACAGATTATCATCAGCAGAGAAGTTTGACTGCACAGAGACCATAATAAATCGATTGCTTGCAGACTCAAAACCTTATCAGTGAATGGCAAATGACAATGTAATAACAATAGAAATAAAATGCACAATAAATGTAATGCACTTGAATCATCCTGAAACTATCCCTCACTTAGTCTGTGGAAAAATTGTCTTCCATGAAATCTGTCCCTGGTGCCAAAAATGTTGGGGATCGCTGAAAAGCAGATTTCTAAATGCAATATGAGCAAGAAAAAATGAATAGCCTTTCTTATACTCTTAATAACCAATTAGAAAATGTAATAGGAAACATTTTATTTATAATAACAAAAAAATTAAGTGTAGAAATAACTTTAATGAAATATTTTAAGACCCTGATGAAGAAAATTATAAACCATTACTAAAGTGGAAAATATTTAAAGAAGAGGCACCTCTAAATAATAAAGAAATATACCATGCTCATGAATAGAAGAAATAAATATCTTAAAGTATCAATTTTCCCCAAAATTGCCTTTAAATTGAATGCAATGCAGTTTCAACCAAACATTCACAGAGCTTTGTTTTGTTGCCTTGTACCGTTCTGTTTTTGTATAGACAGTTGGCAAGCCAAGTGTAAAATTTATGTGGAAGATGGATTTTTGAAGAAAATAAGAGAATTACTTTATCTAACATCATGAATCATCATCAAGTTACAGTAATTGAGACAATCTGGTATCAACACGAGACTCTTTAGAAAGGCCAATGGAATAAAACAGAAAGCACAGAAATGAATCCTTGCCCATATGACAACTAGAGATGATGCACTTAGTTTTCAATTGCTGCTATAACAAATTACCAAAAATGTCTTAAACAACACAGATTTATTATCCTTATGTCTCTCTTGGTTAGAAGTCCAACATAGGTCTCATTGGACTAAAATAAATGAATCCCAGCAGGACTGTATTTTTTAAGGCATAGTAAGGGTGAATCAGTTTCTTTGTCTTTTCCCACTGTAAGCATCCGGCCACCTTCTGTGACTCACCCACCTTCCTCCATCTTCAAAGCCAGCAACGTTGGGTCTCTCTGTCCAATCTTCTCCCTTTGACTCTCTTCTTCTGCCTCTCTTTTCCACCTTTAAGGATGCTGGTGATTATATTGGATCCAACCTGAATGATCTAAAATAATCCCCATATTTTAAAATCAGCTGATTAGCAACCTTAATTCCATCTGCAACATTAATTTCCCTTTGCCTTGTAACCTAACATATTTACACATTCTCGAAATCAGGATGTGAACATCTTTGGGAGATCATTATTCTACCCACCATAGACAACATAAAAAGATTCAATGGACACCAATACATCGAAGTTTTGTGAAAATTGAAACTTATACAATTTAGTGCAGGTGCTCTCTTTAAGAAAAAAATACAAAAATATTTTTGAAAAATTGACAGAAATGTATGACTATGTGATGACATTGCTAAATCTACTTCTGAAGCTATAGAAGGATTCTGTGCAAGTGAGGATCCCTGAAGCTTATGCTTCGTTCGCATTCTAGTAATTCCACTGCTGAGCAAAAAATAGACCATTTGATTTAGGTTAGCTGAAATTATTTGTAAGCCATATGGACAAAAATAAAAATAAATTCCTACATTATTTATACCAAAAAAATAGTAGGCTTAAAAATATACATACAAAAGCAAAGCTTCAAAACATTTAGTTGGAGGACCTCCCCTTCCAAAATGGTGGTGTAGAGGCAAGCTGGTTTCACCCCACCTCACACACACATAGAAAATCAAAAACAAATATACAGTACTGAGATCTACTCCAGCAACAACCCAGAGCTCAAGGATGAGGATGAGACAGTTCCTGGGGCCTCAGAGAAGTAGAGAAACTCCTAGCAGACAGTAGGAGAATCAGACTTCCACATCTGCTATGCCACTCCCTCCCGTTCTACCAGGCACCAAGCGTGCGGAGAATCTCCCCATAGCTCGTGGTTTCTACACTGAGAAAAAGTGAAATTGAGGTGGTCAAACGGCTTCCACACCTTCTCGGGTTCCCTGAAAGGAGACCTGGCCTTGACCAATGGGGTGGCATTGTGACTGCCTGAAGGGAGAAATATCCCTGGGGACAGGCAGAGACAAATGGCAGGTCAGGACTACGACTCCAGCCCCAGAAACTTGCTCCATAACTTGACCAAAGAAGACACGAAATCAGAGTGGCTAGTTAGCAGCACCACACTGCAGGAAGTACATTCCCCAGGAAGTACGTTCCCCAGGTCTCCGGGGCAAGAACCCCTAGCCAGCCTTCCCATCTGCCAGGATAATCCCTTTAGGGCCTCCTCCATTTGGGACAGGCAGCACTCTGCCCAGTTACTGGAGCAGAAGTGAAACTGGGCTTAAGTACCACCTAGAGCCAAAAAGGAGGCAGTGACCTAGAAGCGAAGGCTCACTAGGCAAATGCATTCAATAAAAACATTTAGATGAAAAATAGAAAAATATTTTTATAACTTTGGAGTTGAGAGGGATTACTTTAAAAAGTACACATTCTAAAAAAAACACGTTTTAACTGCATTAAAATTTGAACCTTTTATTGAAACTTTAAACTCTGTTTCCCTTTGACTCCACTCAGTGGTGTCTGTATTCAGCCCAGCTTCCCCACCTCATCTGACCTCTCTGCGGATGATACAGGAGAGGAGAATGTTATATGCTGTCCTCCTTTAAGTAACCATGTCAAGATTGGCTATAAAATAAAGATAGACAGTCTGTGCATAGGAGACGGACACCAGGCCCTTCCCATACAGCACTGTTCAGCATCCTCCTTGACAGAAGAAACTCAGCCTTCCTGTGTAATCGTTTAATTCCCAAGAGTGTTGGGCAGTGCCTGCTCCATGTAGCATACGATCGATGAAAGAATTGCTTTGGCTAGTCTTGCATAATTTTCCCAACCAGGATGTTTTCCTTTCAGAAGAAAAAGGCTTGGATGAGAGTTGGAAATAAGGGGCATTGGGAATCAGACGGAAAAGTCAGTGGGAGAAAAGATACCCATTGTCACACCTCTTTCCTATGAGGCTGCTCTGACAGTAACTTAAGAATTTTCAGTAATCACTTATGTTCAAAGTTTATCCTCCTATTTATACACCAGAAATGGATTTAAAATATAAAAAAGGTATCCAAAGATTCATATATTTAAAGAATGCAAGAATTCCTAGAGCCAGATTTTGATTTCGTCTACATCAGAGGAGGCTCCCAGGTGTTTACGCTTAACCTGGTTCCATTTCCTCATCTTTGGATCCTCTTCTGCCACAAATAGGGCAGCTTAACTAAAAGAGTTGCAGCCACTTTTTCCCCCCATGCCTGTGCTATTCTAAAATCTGAGATTGTGCAGCAGAAAAACAATGGAGACTGGTCCTCAGTGTTTCTTTGACTACCATTGCTTCTGAGTGCCAAAGGGAGCCAGGGAGCTCACAGACTGTCACAGATGCCCCCTTAAAAGAAACAGCACGTCAGGTGCCTCAAATCTCCCTTCCTGTTAGCCAATTCCTTTGGCATCTCGCACAAGCAGTGCCGCTGTCACTTGAATTTCCCTGGCAGAGACAAGAGCCAACTAGGTTTCCTGAATCAGTGTCCTTGCACAGACATTGCCGTTTCTCCACGCTTCCGCCACTGGATCTGAGAGCTGTTCAGGCTACAACAACCAGCCCCATTTTTGTTCAGTGCAAGTTACGATGCTTTTGTTATGCCTTCAATTATCATAACATGGGGAGGAAGTGGGAGATTAAGAAGAAAAGGACAGGCATCTGGTATATTTGACTATATTTCTTTTCTCTGAGCCTCTTTGTTCTCTTTCTGTGTTGAGGAAAGCAGAGCTAAAAGCAGCAGAAGTGGGTCTGGACCCGTGCAGCAGCAGCGCCTTCAATTCTTGTTCCATACCAATCACCCTGCATTGAAAACAACTTTCTCAATTCTCACCATTTTTCCTACCATGTTCTGTATAAATCCCAAATCACCACTGCATTCATCCAACAAATACACTTTAGGCACCTGCTAGGCTCTGCACTAACTTCTAAAGATATAAAGACAGATGGAATATGGTTTCCTGCCCAGTGGGAGCCTCGGATTTATGAGCAGAACAGTGTAGCACCAATAATAAGTTCAGTGCAAGGTAGGCTGTGTGTAGAGCTGGAGCACCTAACCCAGCCTGGAGAAGTTGGAAAAGGCTCCTAGAGGAAGTGATGTCTCTGCTGGGTCTCAAATGAACAGGAGCAATCCAGCTAAGAGGAGAAGAGGGACAAGAACAGGCCAGTCAGAGGAAATAACATGCACTAATGTAGGATTTCCCAACCCCGGCACTACTGACATCTTGGGCCAGATAATTCTTTGCTACAGCAAGGGGGCATTGCTAGATGTTCAGCAGCATCCCTGGCCCCCGTTCATTAGGTGACAGTGGCATCCCCTCCCCCGATTGTGGCAATCGTAAATGTCTCTAGACATTGCCAAATTTTACTTCTGGGGGAAAAAATCACCCCCAGCTGAGAAGAATTTGTAGCAGGTTGGTATCACTAAAGCACAATCATGAGAAAGTGACTGACTGCTATTGGAGATGGAGAAGCAAAGAATGCCAGATCTTTGAAGGACTTCCGTGCCTTTCAGCTCTACGAAAGCTACTTAACCCAACGAGACTGTTTCCTCTTTTGAAAAATGGAACCAGCAATACTTTCCCAGAGGACTGTGGTGAGGGCAGAATCAGATAATATGTATAAGGAATTTATCATAATGTTGTCACACACAAAAGGAGAGGTGTCCCCCATCCAGCCCCTGCCTGGCTCCGTCGTCCAGAATGGGAGTTAGGGTGATGAATGGAAGGGCGGGCAGAGGCTGCAACGAGAGGCGGGCAGGGCCTCTGAAGACGGCACAATTAAGCCCCAAGCAGAACTGACAAGTGGATAGCGGGATAAGCTCCCACCTGGCCAACAGAAGCTCTGAGTCCTCCTTATGCACTTCTGAGCTTATCTTTCCAGAACACCTGGCTCACCTGTGTTATTCAGGCACAATCCTTTGTTTAATATTTATCTCAATCCAGCAAACAGCTGCAGTGTTCCTCATACACACATGCCACGTCATGGGAGAGAGGGAATATGCATGATGATAGACAGAACCTCTAGGCTTCAGGACCTCCCTATCTAGGATGGAGAAAATAGCACATCCTGCTCCTTCTCTCAGCAAAATATTCCTCTCTCCAAGCCAACAGGTTCAGGTCCCAGCTCAGGCATCATTTCCTCTCTGAAGTCTGTCCTGGTGGCTCCTCTGTCCTTACAGAGCTCGAGCCCCCTTTCACCATGTGACTCCCAGCATCCATATGCCCGGCCATCATAGGCCCTGGCATGTTGTATTGCAACTGATTTGTCAGTTCATTTGTTGACTAGTCAATGACTTTAAATAACTTGAAATCAAGCATCCTTTATTTCTCAAGTATTGATTGCACTAATGTACGGAGACACAGAGCTCCAATAAAGCATCCCAACTGCTTGTAAGTCAGCAGAGATTTTAAAAATAGGGCATCTTTGCTTACCCCCCGACCAATGCTTACATGTGAATTACATCCTCACTAGTACACAACTTGCTTTCAATTCTTTGTCTCAGATTTTTCAACCGTCTGCATTAGTTTCCTAGGGCTGCCGTGACACGCTATAAAATTACCACAGACCTGGTAATATAAATTTCTGTTGGGAATTTATTCTCTCCCAGATTTTGAGACCAAAAGTCTGAAATCAGTATCACAGGGCCAAAATCGAGGTTTCGCCAGAGCTCTGCAGAGGCTCCAGGGGATATTCCATTCCTTGCCTCTTCCAGCTTCTGGTGGCTGCTGGCATTTCTTCGCTTGTGGCTGCACAACTCCAGTCTCTGCCTCTGCGATCACATTGTCTCCTCCTCTTCTCTGCATGTCTCTCCTCTGTGCTTCTTTTAGAAGGACACTTGTCATTAGACGTAGGGCCTGGATAATTTGGAATAATCACTTCATCTCAGGATCTTTAACTTGATTACATCGACAAGGACCCTTTTCCCAAATAAGGTCACATTCTCAGATTCTGGGAATTAGACACGGACATATCTTTTTGGAAGCCACAGATCAACCCACTGTACCACCCTCCACCCATGAGGCACCATTTAGATAGCCAACCAGCCGTGGCCACTTCCTGCATCCTTTTAGCCTGCTGGAATCCAGCTTCATAGAGTTAGAATTAATAGATAATATATGTTCTTTCAAGCTTCATATAGTTATACCATACAACACGTGTTCTTTATAAGTGTTTTCGTTTCCTCCAGCGTGTCACTGCAGAAAGACCACGGCGCTCAGACTTACGCATGTAGGGGTGGAGCCTGGCTTTGCACCTTATACTCAAATTAACAGCAGTTTCCTTCTTCATAAATCAAGGGCCTCGGATAAGTTCCTGGGTTTCTTCACCTCATCACCCATATCTTCTCTCATTTAGTCTCCACAGGAAGCCTGAAAGGTAGGAACTATTTCAATACTGATTCTTCAAAATCAGGAACCTAGTTTAATATGATTAGGCAATTCGCCCATGATCACAAAGCAGATATGAAAAAGGTAAAGATAGGAAATGGTCAATAAAGATTAGACACGTTCTGTGCTTTAACCCAGTATCTGCTAGACTTTAAAATCTCTCATTTGCACGAAACCAGGCAACTCTTCAACCATCTCCGGGATAAAAAGCTCTTTATTTTATCCTGAGTTACTACTCTAATATAAGAGTTCATCAGAAACCCAAACTTAAAATACTACACATGCACATTTACACATACACACATACACACACACACACAAATCTCTATTTGCAAAAGACTCTATGAATAATTAAAAATCAGTTTCCATCTGTTTGACACCAAGTGTTGGCAGGGCCCTGCACAGGGCCCTGTGTCAGCATTCTTCAGAGGCTTTGCAGTATTTGACAACTGCGTATAGCTAAACAAACCTACAGTCAAGAAGGCCAAGTTTGGTATAAAAGTTTCTACAAAGGAAAAAATCTCTTCTCCTATGTTGCCAACTCACCTCAACAAGACAGCGGCCCTATTATGACTATCTTCTTGTAGCGCTTACTTTTGTCCCGATTTCACGGTTCAGCAGACAAACAGCCAATCCCAGCTGAAGGCCAAAGCTGCAGGAGAGAAGAAAGAGAACAGTGATAAAAACCGTACACTGACGAGGGAGCTGCTCACATTTGGTGAATGGGTATGCCCTCCACATTTTTTGAAGTATGTGACATTCCATATTGCATTTGCAAAGTAATAATTCATCTTATCATTTTTATTCATTGCAGACCCAGATAAATGCCATTCGGAGATCCAAATTGGCAGGAGTTCCTCAGTGTTACCATTCTAAGTTAACGTTCTTATATCCAAAAAGCCTCCACTCTTAGCACCAAGGTCTAATACTGTCCTAGGTCTTTGCCTCTCAGAGGATGAGAAAGTCAGAATATTGGGGGGTCAGAAGGGGTTGATGAGATAAGGAAGTGATAGGGAGAGAAAACCGTGAAAGCCCCTTAGAGTCTGAAGTGCTGATCCCTCACAGTGGGGCTCACATATGGAGATACCCAAATAAAGCAGATTGGGTGTCATTGTGGAGAAGGTCCCATACTGATGGCTCATGATGACTGCAGGGTTTATGAGATCTCCAGAGGAAGACTGTGACCACCCTAAGGCAAAGCTAATCTGACACTGAGAAATGGCAGGCTACACCTTTAATTTTCTCGTGAGTCTGATGAGGTCAATTTGCATACAGAACTTTTAGGTCTGACTTTGCCTACAGCCCAGGTACACCCTTAGTCTCCCAGGTTAGGCAGCTAAGGTCACTCAGCTTCCTGGTCACAATGATCATCATTGCACCTAGACACACCTTCAAGTCTTTGCCAACTCTCGCCTTGTCCAGAACACTTGAGCTGGTAGCTCTCCTTTAAATGACCAACCCCCAAGCAAGGTACACCTCATATTCCTTACTTGCTTTTCCTTTTTCTTTTATCTATAGTAATAGCCAGCTTTTAAGAAGCCCTATAGTTTACCTATATGCTCTATTTCTTTTTATTGTCTATCTCCCCTACTAGAATGTGAAATCCATGAGGTCAGGGATCTTAGTCAATTTTATTAAAGCACCTAAGATGGTATCTGACACACTGTGAGCTCTAAATAAACATTCAATGAGTGAGGAAATGCAACCATCAACACAAAATTCCAAATATAGAAGATCCTGACTTAGAAAAGAGGTGACTTTAAAGTAGAATTATATTCAGAAGATCGTCTTTTTTGTTGTTTGTTTAGGGTAAAATATCTTTTATTTATTTCTTGTCATAGAAATGACTGTTGGTAACTCTGGGGAACCAGATAGACATAGGGGGCAGGAAAAAAACAGGAAAATATCCTCCAGCAAAGCCAAGGTATGCCCTACTTTTGGAGACTATTTATTTAAAGATCATGTCTTGGAATCATCTTTCAAAGTTTCAGGTCCTGACTCTACCACTTTCTTGACCTCGTGCACATTATCAAAACTCTCTAGACCTTAGTGCACCATTTTTACAATGAGGATAATAATTATGTTAAGTTTAAGTAAGATAATCCATGGAAAAGCTTACCGCTGTGGCTGGCATATACTGTTACATTATTGTATCTTTAAGCCAAATTCTAAAATATTTTTAATTCATCTTGACCTGGTAGCTTTCAGCCATGTTCATAGAAATTTCCCAGGAATTTCCTAGATTATAGCCAACCAGTTCCTGAATCTGTCCCATTAGGGTCCTGGTTTGTTAATCTAGCTTCCTGTTGATGTTCATGCTCTATTACTTTGTTCTCTCTAGCTACCAATGCTGCCTTGGGGAATCAGACCCAGATCAATTCTACCAGCTCTCCTGACTTACCCACATGAAAGCAGAATATACAGCCAAAATAGTACATCAAGATCTGTGTCTCAAGCTGTTAAGATTAATCCTGGCCTAACCAACCCACCTGATTCTCCTTCACCAGAGGTCTTAGACATTCTTGAGCATAAAACTTTAATATTAAATCCATCATGTATTTTCTTTGGTATAATACAAGATATTTATTCGATCATTCAGTCAGTGTTCACTGAGAGTTGTTTTATGTATTTATGCACTGACATTAGTGTCAGAATAAAAAAAATTAATATACACAAAATCCTGCTGTATAAATTATCCCCAAGACTTGCAATATATTCAATGACATGTAATACGTTTTCCAGCATAGTCAATATAAACTGGGTGACTGTATATTTTGCTACCTGTGAATCATAGTAATAAACCATCAAAACAAAAGGCAGATATACTAATTCAGATCAATAGAGCTTAATGTCACTGAAAACTTATTAAATGCCTTACCATCATGGCCTTTCTTACGAAGGAAGAATTGCCTAAAGGAGTATTAATAAATTTCCAAAATGAGAAATCTTAAATAAGGCCATACCTAACAGATATATATCATATTCCTTTTACAATTCAGATTTTCAAATGCATGAATGGGACAATAAATTTTGAAAAAAGCTATTCAACATTTGGTGGCTTCAATTCTTGTTCCTGGCATTCTTTGTTAGCAACAGTATCATCAACACGAGTCCAAAGAATTGAGCTCTATTCTGATCTTTGCGAAAATCTAATTTTAGAAGCAGAAAAACAAATTACTCTTTCCTTTTACCATTACCGAAGATATTTACGTAGTTTATATATATATGTATAAAATCTTTGATTTGATACGATTAAATTATAATCCCTTGTTTTTTTTATTGCTCTTGCTCCTCTCAAATTGGATTTTCCTAAAGTACTGTTCTTTGTGAAGTGCTGGACATAGTACACAAAGAGCTTTATAAGTGTTGCTCCTTTTAGCACTCTGATGACATACAGTTGAATGGATATGATTGTAGCCGTGGATGACTGAGTCTGCAGGCTTGGAGGTAAAGGCATTTAATTATGGTTTTCGTTCAGAGTTTGAATTTCTTGGGCCACATCCAAGGTTTCTGCCTCAGTGTCAGCATCTACAAAATAGGTAAAGCACAACTCTTACCTCTCTTCTCACTAGAAAATTATTACTCACATCAGGTCCTATTCAGGACTCTGGCTCCAGCAAGGCCAGTTACCTGGGAATAATGGTGCTTAAAATACACTTCGAGATCTGGAGGTGCCATATTAAACCATCATGATCATTAAATATAGAGAAAAGGCAATAGAATTAAGACAAGAGTATGGGCACCATTCTTTGAGCACATTGTAAACGTGAGGCATTCTTTAGGATGCTTTGTATACATCATTGTGAATCTTCATGGCCATCTTATTAAGTAGATATTCTTATTCCTACCTTTTTAAACAGATGTTCTAACTAAAGCTTATAGAGGTCAAATAATTTGGCCGCATACCCACCTATAACAAGTAGCAGAGCCTGGTATTAAATCCAGCTTCACCTCTGACTCTTATGAACAAGCTATAGCTATGAAATTGTCATGAGATTTAAAAAAACTTAGGGGAAACGGTGGGCTTCCACACACATTACAGGTGATTAGGGTGTGTGTTTGTCTGCCTGTCTGTGTGTGAAACATCAGTCTGCTTGCTCTTTTCTTCTTTGCTACTTTTTTCCTAAATCACAGCAAATATTTAGCCATCTTTGGGCCCTTTCACAAAATACGAGGCTCAGTCCACTGGTCCCATGTGTTGTTAGGAGTGACAGCTCGTGTTATATGTTAAACAGGGATTATCAGTGCCCCTCAATGTCATTGCTCTTCCTGGTGACAGCTCCTGTCATATGCTCAATTGAGAGCATCCCTACCCTTCTATGTCCCAGTTCCTCAGTCTCTGGTAGCCATAACCCTCCAAAAGCAATGGAAGTAACCACTTTTGAGGCCCTTGCGTTCATATTTTTTCGTACTCTGAATAACAACCTAACATTGGAGGATGTTAAGCCACAGCTGAGCCACTTGCCAACCCACTACACCTTGTTCTAACTCTGTGCCTTATCCCATGCTGTTTCTTTTATATGAAATGTCTTTTCCTCCTTCTCTATTTTGTGAAATTGTATCACTTGTGTTCATTCTTTATGGCTAAGGCCAAATATCACAGCTCTAGGAAGCTTTCTCTAAACTGCCCAGATATATGAACATTTAGCAACTATTTGAGCAGAAACAGTTGTGTCTATATCCCTCGTTGTACCCAATCACTGTATTCTCTGCACCTAACAGAATTTGGTACATAATAGCAACTCAGGAAGCATTTGTTGGATTACATTGACAAAGGACCCCAAGTCTGCAAATTTTAGAGACTGGAATGATGATCATAACCCAAAAGGATACCTTGGGAACTAAATATTGAATTAGATGTAAGTTTCATCTTCTATGCAGGATTTTCTGGAGACAAAATTCTGAAGAGCTTGAAGAAAAAAGAGACAGAGACAACTTGGGGATCAGGTGGGCAGGAGCAAAGATAAATGAAGTGAGGCAAAGACATGGATATTTCATGCCTGCAATGTAAGTTTTCTTTGGATCAAGGATTTTATCTGTAGCCTTTGATGATAATAATAAAATACATTTTAGAATTCCAGGAAGTTCACAAAATGTTTACTAAAAGAATCATCCGAGGCAAGGACTATGACTTCTCTGTGAAAACAAAGAACTTCAGTCTCAGAAAATTGATCAAATGTCACATATTGAAGGTCATATAATTAGAACTGAGCTGAAACTGAGAACCCAGGTGTTTCCTTTCTTTTATTCCAACTCTATTCTTTTCCTTATGATACCTACTCTTAAGTGTCAATCAACAACTTCCAATTGTCAATTGGCTGCAGCTCACTTTTCTCCTTCAGTATCCCTTTTTATCCCCTTTTCCAATTCCCTTCACTTTTCTCCTTGAAATCACCACACAGCGTCTTTCAGATTGTCACTTTGTGAAGAAAGAGCACTGTAAACAATGCCAGGTGCTTTGCCCTGCCTTAAATCATTAAACCCTGAATCTGCGGCAGGAAAGCGACTATTGGCAGCAAATTGCTCTTTTCATATACACCTGTTCATACAGAGAACAGTCACTCCTGGGAGAATCATTCTAAAATATTGACTGTTCTACTTTCAGTGTTCTCCAAGGTGTTGCCATTTAATGCACCTTGGAAAAAAGCACCTGACAAAAAGTTCTGTTTTCTAATAGTATTTCATGTCTTTTGCTCTATAGCTCCACAAATTTCAAGTCAATAAAAATATATTGAGCATCTAATATGCTTCATGCATTATTCTGAATGCTGAAGATTCTCCGGTTCCATGAGATATGGTCCCTGCCATCACTGCGGTCTTAGGAATAGTCAGCTACGATACAACGGAGAGTGAAGTAATGCATCACAAGCTGAGCAGAATGGCACCACGTCCAGTGTATAGTTTCCTCCAGCCCCTTCGAAACTGCTAACCTGTCCAGCCACCCTCTGCCTCTTCCTAGGCAACATCTTCTGTTTTTCACAAGAATTCAAACTTTCACCGCTCTCCCCAAGTGTCTTACTCTGACACCTCAGTCTTCATGCTCAGCTGAAAAGCTATCCGTTACCTTTCGGGAAAATTCAACAAGCCCCTCAACTTTCTGAGTATTTTCACACACACACACACACACACACACACACACACCTGAGCCAGCACAGACTTACCTGCATCTTCTTCCCTCATTCCCCTCTGCTCTTTCATCTTGATGGAAGGTGGTATTTCTCCTCCCATTGGTGTCCCATGTCCTCTTGCCACTCCAAGACCTCACATCATCAAACAGCCCCCGTCTGTCCTGTCTATGCAAATTTTCCAGTATCCCTGCTTCTTTGCTCTTAGCAAACAGATGTGAGTCTCTCTCACCCTCCTGGTACCCAAACCAGAAACCTAGAAGTCCTCCTTGTCTCTTCTCTACCTCCACAACCAGTTACCATACCATAGATCCAAGAGATCTCTTACTTCTGTCTGTCCCCTGTCCAGCCTCATTGCTACTGCCTCAGTCCAAGCCCTCATCTTTTCGTACCAGGTCATTCCAGTAGCCTCCTGACTAGTCTCTCTGGCTGCATTCTTACTTCTTTCGAATTCAACAGCCACCATGTTTCCAGAGAGCTTTCTAAAATCTGAAATTTACCAAGCTATGACTCTGCTTAATCTTTTTCATGGCTACCTCTTGCCTATAGAACAAAATTAGACTTCTTTGCATAATGTACAAGATTTTTCCAGATCTGCCTCCCACCTATCTGGCCAGTCACTCTGCCTCTCGCACTAGTCCTTCCAGCCTGGTTAAACTTCTTTGTTTCCTCCCACATCTCTGTCCTTTTGTTCATGTTCCTCCTCTACCTAAAACACATCACCCCACCCACATTCTAGCCTTAACAAGTCTTCTTCCTTAAAGAACCTTCAGGAAGATTTCCATGACTTCCATTAGGTCCCTTCCACATGCTCAAACACACTCTGACAGAGTGGCCAGTAGCGTCAAATGTTCAGGGAAACAAAAAAGGCAATTAATTTACCTGTTCAAGTATGGATTGTTTTAGGGGGCTTTGCCTGTATAGATTTAGTCCACGTGTTATTTGGGGCTCTGCTACTTTGGACATCAGGCACTAAAATATTTAGACTTTCAATTCATTTTCCTTTTTGATATAAAACACCTGTTTGTATGGAACTGAATTTTCACGTCAGCAGGAGTTGCTTTGGAAATCCGTGTTGCCATAGACAACAGATGCAGATAGCTCTGTAAAAGAGAGTAGTCAGAGGCACCTCATCTTGAGTTCCTGCTTTTCAGCAAGCAAAGCCAGATACTACAGCTGTAGGTCAGCAACAGGCAAACTACAAATAAATTATCACATAGACCACATCAGGTATTAAAACCCTGTTGGAGGTTGAGGTTCTTCCCCCCCCCCAGCAGAAAACACACACCTGTTTTTCATCAGACATAAATAATAGCCTTTTGCCTGGATCTTAAAGAAAAAATCAATTATATATAACCAGCCTATTGGTAGCCCTCGTTCTAAGGACAGATTCTGATTATTGTAGAGATGAGTCATGAATGGTACAACTGCATTGCGGTTAAGCTTGCACCGTTGGGAGTCCATTTGCCTGGGTTTAAACCCTGGCTCAGCCACTTACCAGCTGTGTGGCATGAGCATGGTCATTGACCTCTCAGTGCCTCTGTCTGCTCATCTTACAAGAGAGAATCATAGAGATAATGGTAAGATTTACTACAGCAAAGATTGCCAAGCTGCTACAAAGACTAAACAACAAATGCAAAATTCCTGTTACATGCTAAATGTCCCATACATGGTTTTAATAGTTACCTCATTGTTAAATGACAAAATATAACAGAATCTATTAGGAGGGAAATAGATTTATTTTATAAGTTTTGTTCATGTTTCACCCCTCTCCTGAACTTTACTTCTAACCATTGTTCTTTTGATACAACAGTGGAGATTAATTTTGGGCCTTGATTGAAAAAGGGTTTTTACTGATGCAGCCAATTTTATCAACAAAATCTTTTTTTAATCCCAAAGGTTTTTTTCAATAACTTTAATTTCAAGAAGGAGATCTCAAGTCCCTGACTACATATTTCAGAAAAGATCCCAGCCTAAGATTGGGTTAATTCCATCAGCTTTTCCACTGGAAAGTGACCAGTTAAGAATCACAGATGTTTTCTGCCACCATGATAGGCACTTGGGTCATGAAAAAATTCCTT
The DNA here is from genome assembly GCA_963575035.1 of Avahi laniger. Classification (NCBI taxonomy): domain Eukaryota; kingdom Metazoa; phylum Chordata; class Mammalia; order Primates; family Indriidae; genus Avahi; species Avahi laniger. Next base: position 17,676 of record CAUYSK010037394.1, read on the forward strand.
TACAAAAGTTACTGTTGCCCAGGCTATGAATCAAAGGAAAATACCCTACACCTGACAGAGATAAAGGTCAGCAGAACTTACCTTGGTGCTTACTTTAAAAACTTAATTATGACCCTTAGTACCACAATTTTAAATTTATCAGCGCTGTATAAAATATTTCAAAGTAACAGTAAAAAAAAAAAACTATTCTGATATTTATTTTGATCCCGTTACTTCACTAAAAAAGAACCAGAAGAATGACCTCTTACTTTTTGTTTTATAAAATTTCCTTTTTTACTTATTTACATACTGATGCTAAGGAATCTATTACTAATTAAAATATGTAGATTAAATTCAGTCTGAGTTATGGGTCTCTCTCTCTCTCTCTCTCTCTCTATCTATATATACACACACACACGCACACACACACACACACACACACACACACACAAATATTGCAGTTAGGATAGGATGAAATCACAGGAAATGTTTTGTAGTTTCTTTTTGCAAGGCTTTGAATGATTTTTGAACATGTGCAATCCATTCTGTTACACTGTGTTTTGTATCTTCTGCTCTGTTTTTCTCAAGTTTGTTTCACTATATTCCCTCAAGAAAGAGTAGTCTATGAGATCATGAATTTTAAAAAAAAATGTCAAAGGGGTGAGCAATTACTTATGTGGGAATGAAGCATTGGGGTCAATGCCTCACATACAAAACCCCAATTAACCCTAGTGTCAGAGAAAACTGCCATTATCCCATTTTACAGATACAAATGAAAGAAGACAGCTAGGAATAGACAGTTTGTACTTCACAGGCTGCCTCATCCTATACCATTTTTATCTTTAAATTGCACAGTGTCAGCTCTGACATTTTTTTCTCTTAGCACTTATTTTTTCATTCCCTTATGGCTTTGACTGTTTTTCCCTGAGACCCTCCCAGTCTTTAGATCTATCCAGAATTTCTCTCTCTCTCTCTCTCTCTCTCTCACACACACACACACACACACACACACATACACACACACACACACACATATTTATTTAAGTACAGACCTCGTTCTATTTACTCACTCAACAAATATCATTCATTCTCTCAATAAATATCAATTGAGCACTTACTACACTCTATTCTAGGCATGGGGGATACAAGAAACCTTCATGGAGCTTTCACATTGCAAGAGTGACAGATATTAAAGAAATATATCCAAAAAATCATTTTAATGCAGCTGTAACTAATGTTAGAGTGAAATATAGGGTGTAAAATAAGAGCACCTAACATGAGTACCTAATTCAAAAATTAAGAAGAGAATTAAAATATCATCTAAGAACATATTGTGGAGCAGTGAACATTCCTCTTTGGGCAGCTCCACTTGCTTTCTGGTTGTGCAAACTTCTCCTCCCACCACACCCTTGCTTTCTGACTGCCTGAAGCAACTGTACATTCTTGCTCCCTGAGATCTTGCCCTCCATTCCAGACCTGACCAAAGGTTGCAGAAATCTCAAAGCAACAGGGCTCAACAGGTAGATTCTGATTGTCACGATACATCTTCCTATGCTAGTTTTCTAATGAATGTGTCCTGTAGCTCCTATTTTTAACCTATAGATATGTGGCATTGGATTTGGGATTCTTTCTTAAGCATTTTCCTTTCTTTTGATTACCCTTACTTGTTAAATGTGTGCCATAAAAATTGACATAGAAGAATGTTACTGTTACTTGTGATTCTAGCTCTTAGTTCTTTTCATTTATTCTCTCAGTCAAAAAGTATATGTTAGATATCTACTAAGTACCAGGCATTGTGTTACTCACTGGATGCAGAGCTAGGAAGAGAAAAGAAATGAGCCCTTCCTTCGTGGAGTTTATATACTATACTGATTCTTTGTTGATCTATAAATATTGATTTCTCAATATTTATTAAGGTTTTTGAAAATGCTTAGCTCTATGGAAGATGCAGAGGCAGCAGACAAGAATATCCCTGGCTTACAGAACTCATGTTCTTACAAGGGAGACAAGATCTGCAGAGACAGAGCCTCCCTGGGCAGAGCTATGTTCCCTTCTTCTCTACTTGTATATTGTCTATCTCAGGCCTCAGTTCATCTTTCTTGTAGGATTTGACTGAAAAGAGCAACAAAAAATTAAATATATATATAATATATATGCAATTATTATTTGTCAATTAAAAATAAAATATTAAAAAATCAGAAACTAACGACAAAAAAAGAAAACAAGAACACACACCAACATTATGAATATTTTTCTCTTCCCTAAAGCTACAAGCTTAGTCAGCATGCGATCAGTTTCCAAAGGCATCACTACTAAAAATCACTGTTTTGCCCCCTCACATGTAACAAGAGGCACAAGCCTTCCAACCTTCACATCTTTGTCTCTGCCGCTCACCGCCACCTGCTAAGACAACATCACATTTTTAGGTTCTGTGAAGTCTAGTAATACAATTCAAATTGTGGAATACAGAATAAAGTGGGCTAGTAGTTTGGCTGTAGTCACAGAGATTTAAAATAATAGGGGCCCAAACAAGATATCACTTTATTTTCTCTCTCTCATATAAAATTCCTAACTGGGATGGTGTTTCTGCTCTGCTAAGCCTCCTTTCCGCCTGCTTCTTCTCCAGATCCAGGGTACTGTCCTTTCTTCACGGTCCAGAAGAGTTTACGGCCATATTCACACATTTAGCCAGTAGAAGTTGCACCATCTTTCCTTTTTTATTAATAGGCTCTATTTTTAAAGCAGTTTTAGGTTTACAGAAAAATTACACAGAAGGTACAGAGAGCTCTTTTATTCATATCTTATCAGCCAAAACTTGCTCACACATAGCTGTAATAGACACTGAGAAATATAGTTACTATTGTTGGTGGCTTTTTTCCCAGATTAAAAACATCAAAGTTTTATTACAAAGAGAGAAGACTGGGACATTGGGAAGTAACAAGTAGTCTATAACAATAACTATACGCAGTTGTAATCGTGCACTGATTCATATCATTATTGTACAATGTCTCTCTTTCCCACTATATTTTTCAACTCCATTAGACCTGAGACTGTATCTATTTTTGCTTATTGTGAAATCTCTAACACTAAAAACAGTGCCAGGAATAAAGTTGATATTTTTTAAAAGTATGTTGGATATATGAGTAAAAGAACAGAATAGATTTGAGAAATATTAAAGAAAACTTGCTTACCTTAAAAAAATACTCGAAGACAAAAAGTGAGTCTGAATTTTGGAGAGTTCTCTCTAAATATGAGACTTGGAATCTTAGCCTTTATTCTTTTTATTGTTTATTCTTTATTTCTAAACTCTTCCATAGAATGCTAGTTTTTACGAGGTTTAATACATATTCCAAAAGTAAAAATGTCTTGTGGTCAAATAATGTAGGAAACACTGAATATTATAAACTTTTTGTGATTTGTTTTATATGCATAATGATTTTAAAGCACTGACAAATCCTGCAGTAATAAATCTATTTAACTTACCACTTTTCAAAATTATTGAATCACAATTCCATTTTTGAAAGAAATGTCTGTTAGCATCTTGTGGAACACTAGTGTGTCAGAAAGCATACACTTTGGGAAAAGTTGCACTAGGTGAAAGCTATTAAATGTTTCAGAGCAGATGGATTTCAATGTCAAAATGGGACTTTTTCGAAGGTTAATCTAGCGGCAAGAAAGACTGGAGAGAAGATGGTTTGGGTGAAGGTTTCTAAAAATACTAATCAATCGTTTTATAATGTTTGTATGTTCAAAAGAATGACAATAGTAACTTGGATTTCTCTATACCAGGATAATTAAAGCTACAATAGAAAAAAAATGTTTTAACTATCTCATATTTGCTGTTTCAGTTAATTGTGTTTTGAGATCAATTTGTTTCCTCCTTCAGGACCTTACCAAATAACATTTTAATTTCCCTCAGATCTTTAGCAGATCACCTTTAAAAGCTGCTCACTAATTTACTGCACTGCTCTACTACAAAAATAAATGATTAGCCAAAATACACACCATTTACTGAAACTTATGCAATTATAAAACCAATGTCAACTTCAATTATATAATGAGATGCATAATAAAATGTGTTTTTTCTCTTTGTATTTATTTTCAGGTTCCAATCTGCCACAGCTAAGGATATCTACTTAGTTTTTTCTTTATATCCACATTTCATTTTCTAAATTTTATGATTTGAACTAAGTAACTTTTTCTTTTCTCTTTTCATTTCTTCAACTTTGCTGTCTTTGTTTTAAAAAAAACCAGCTTATTCTTAATCATCCAATTTTTTCTTTACTTCATTCATTCATTCACTACACAGATATCTATTCAAAGACTGTGCTGTGTGTAGACACACTGCAAGGTTATCTATTTTTACATCTGATCAATCTCATAATGTCCTTCAACTTGTAAGGCAGGGGGATATTATGGAAATCAAACCAAATTTCCGACCTCAAATCTCTTATTCACTATTGTGAATAATCCAACTTTGTTTATGCAAATTAGTCTTTAAGAATAATGAAAACTACTGTTGAAACATGCTTTTACATGATCCTCCAATTTTTTTCTATCATATTATCAAAAGTACCTCCATACATTTCATACATTTTCCCAAAATTGCCTTAGATCATGTGGAAAACCAGAATATGCTGCTCCAAAATACGCCTATTTTGCATAAAGATTGTTTTGAGCTGAAGGTAATTAAGAGGCAGGTATGGGAAAGCTCTCTTAATCTCTTCCACTTGTCTAAAAGCAGGACATAGATGTACAGAGACAAAAGGTATTCTGTCCCCACACTCCTATTCTACAGAGGAGAGCAAAGATTGATCACTAAAGACAATTTTAGACCCTGATCAGCCTGTAGGTGGCACCACAGAAATCTACATTAACAAGTTTAGCCTTTATTTGCCATTTATTTGCCTTCCCACAAGTTGGCAGCCCTAGAGGCTCAATGTGCTCTTGCATTGTCTTGTCATTTCTCTAAAAATGTACTGTCTGTTCTTTACCTGCTACCAGCTCACAACAGCTGCTGGAAGATGCGGCTTCACAATGTTTTCTTCATTTCTCAGTGCTGTCCTGGCCCCTGGTGTTCACTGTTTCAATCCTGGCTCTTCTGCTGTGTCCCTCAAACCCTCCAGTTAACCTGTACTAGAAGCCTAGAGTTTAAAACCCAAATTAGTTAAAACTTTAACTTTTTATTTGGGTCTTGGGAGTGACCCCAGGTCATTATGAGTGTGTGTGTGTGGGGGGGTATATTCCTCTGATATTTTAATGGAAAGGATAAATACCTTTATATGTGGTGCATGTGTGTATATTTTATGACAAGGAACAGACAATAAATACCTTTTGATAGAATGAATGAATCTCTTAATTATCTCTTAATTACAGCCTGGTTAGAGGAAACATCTGCTCCTTCCAGAAAATGTGGGTTGACTTTTCCTTTTGTAAGATAGATTAGATGAGAGAAAAAGAGAGAGATGTGTGTGTCTGATCTTATAGACTCTAAATTTGGGCTTGGGTCATCCTGAACGAAAGCCTATTTTGGTGCTGAAGAGTCTCTGCGAATGTTTCTTCTCTCACCTCTTGCTCCCTTTGAGCCATTTGACTCTTGCCTGTTTGCTTTCTTCCACTTCAAAGCAGTAGGCAGGAGCAGCAGCTCCTCTGGAAGTCTTGGCCTGCTGTTTCCTGGACTAATTTATCCTCTCTTCTGCTTTTCACCCCAGCTGCTTCTTCCACCTCGTGCTCCCTGACTCACTTTGCCATAACAGCAAAGGCTCAGGGCATTCTGTGAAGCTTTTTCCAGAAGGCCATGCTGCCATGCATAAGTTCGCTCAGGGAGTGTTTTCAGCTTGGCGAGTACCACGGACAACAAACCACAAGTGCTAACTTACAAATGACGTTTCTGTCCAAGGGCCTGGCATGTTCGTTCCTCCCCACTGTGGGATGTGAGCCATCACTCCCAAAGAACCAACAAGCAGAGGTCCCTGTGCCTACGAGACTGTAGGTTCCTGAGTAAGGGAGGGAAAATACTGTGAAAAAACACAGCTAAGGCCTTGACCTTAGAGCTGATTTCCAAGTGAAGGAAGGAAGTTGGAAAAGCCGTGGGTAAGACTGATACAGTACCTTATTAGGGGAAGTGGGAAAATATGAACCTAGACAATTTCAGTCTTGAGACAAGCCTCCAAGTTCCAGGGAGGCTATTGACAGAGGGGTATTGTATCCTTCCTCCATCTCTAAAGGATATTTTGTTTTTTTCAAAATCAAATAAATCTCCTTGCTCGTTATTTCTATTCACATTCTCCTTCTGTCACTCCACCCAGGCCACTGGGGCCTTCCTGCCATTCCTCCACCATTCCAAACATGTCACCTGCCTTTCCCACATGGCACATCCTTACCTTTTCAGGTCATTACTCAAATGTCACCTTCTCATGAGGCCTTCCCTACCCCATCCCCACCTCCAAAAATTCCCAAGGCCCCCTTTATAACTTATTTTTATCTTTATCACTTATTGTCACTGAACATACATTTTACACACTTTGCTTATTTTCTGTCCCCTTCTCTGGAGTGCAGACGTTTGCCTGTTTTGTTCACCTCTGCAGCTCCAGAGCCTGGAGAAGTGCCTGGGTCGGAATAGACTCCTAGGAAGTATTTGTTGATCGACTGTGGGAATGCACGAACGAATGACAGCCTGGCTGTCAACGAAATCACTTCAGGATCTGACCTGTTCCTTCCTTTCCCTGCAGACAATATGGCTTGATTTTTCTTTGTTTATGTTTGTTAAAAGCAAAAGTAAAAATCCTATTCACTTGCTACAAAAACAAAAGGAGCGCTGTTACTTTCACCAGACTCCCATGGCTATACTGGATGATGAAGGTAAGGCTTCATCATAAGATAAGGGCTTGTCCATAGGGACGTGGGAGAGATTCCACAAACTAGCAAGGATGAGGTCTTAAAGTCACCTAAAGGCACTAAGTCACTTGAAAGTCACTTTTAACAGCAGAGGATGCTTGGTGCTGCCTGCTGCTTCCACGGCACTGGTTAATACCACAAATGAGCACGAGAGAGAACAGAAAATGTGAATCACCACGGTGCTGGTTCGCACGGCGGCTGTGCAGTAGAGTCACCTGTGCGCCGCTGCACCTGAACCCTACCTACCCTGTAGGTAGCTACAGGGATTCTGATTCAAAGGGTGTTTAGAGGTGATTTTGACACCCAGACAGGATGAGGGTACACCAGTTTAGGGAAACAATACATCCCTATTCCTTATTTTGCCTGCAATTCCCTCCCAATAGCTCTTTAGTTTACAAATCAGCATAACTTCCTTGTGTGCAGATGTGTTTGCGTGTAGGAATGCCAGACATATGAAGCACAACCTGCAACTATTACAGGGAAACTGCCAGGGATAAATGTTAGGCTTTTCAAAATTTTGCTTAGGGTGGGCCCAGTGCCTAGGAAAGTGGGTTGGCCTGGAAAACTACTAACCATTTATAACATTCCTTTTATTTCTTTTTCTTTTCTTTTCTTTCTTTTTTTTTTTTTTTTTTTTTTGAGACAGAATCTCACTCTCTTGCCTGGGCTAAAGTGCCATGGTGTCAGCCTAGCTCACAGCAACCTCAAACTCCTGGGCTCAAGCAATCCTCCTGCCTCAACCTCATAGGTAGCTGGGACCAACAGGCTCATGCCACCGTGCCCGGCTAATTTTTTTCTATGTTTAGTTGTTTGGCTAATTTCTTTGTATTTTTAGTAGAGACGGGGTCTCACTCTTGCTCAGGCTGGTCTTGAACTCCTGAGCTCAAGCAATCCTCCCGCCTCAGCCTCCCAGAGTGCTAGGATTACAGACGTGAGCCACCATGACTGGCCTATAACATTCCTTTTATGTGAAAAGATATTCTCATATCCAAACAATAAGGTCTCAAAATAATTTTTGAAATAAAATAGGTTTATAATTTGGGAATTGACTATAAAATTAGAGATTTAAATTTTTAAACACAAGCTAAATCACAAATGAGACTGGCGAAGACATTTTCTGATGGGTACACTGGGCAATCAATGGAATGTTTACATTGGTTTTATCAAAATATGAACAGAAAATGTAGCCAAGAACTTATGTTTCCCAGTGCATAGTAAGAGCCTAAGCAATAGTAGCTATATTTTAAGAATGACAAGGACCAAAGACTTGTTAATGTCTGACATGAAAACTCTAAGACACCATGGTGGCAGTTTTAGAAACTGTACTTTATAAAGATTTACAAATTGTTGTCCTTTTTGGTTACTCAGGTGTAAATGGATATTTTTCTACTAAGCTTTCCATTTCTTTCCTAGCCCCAAATGTGATCTCCTGTGAATCTGTATCCCTCACCTTCATTTCTGAAGGAACTTGATGTTAGGGGACTCTGTAGATGCCTATTCCTTCTTTCCTGATGGGTTATTTGCACTAAAGGGCAGAAGTCTTCTCAGTAGTTCTCAAGTTTTCAGCCATAATAAATACATCAGATATTGTCTTTGCAGCAGGTTCTAGAGCTGGAGGTACCCCACTTTGGGAACTGATCAAGTGTAGAATCATCAAAGAACACTCAGCAGAATTATGACTCTGAGCTAATGTCCTTGCTCACTCCACTCTCCTCTGTACATTGATGTTTATCCACAATTATCACAGGGCTCCACAAGGCCCTTCTCAATTTATAAATTTTCCCCTTTACACACTTCCTCTCCCCCTTCACTGGTCCCTGCATCTCTCATGTGTATGTGTCTTTGAATATGTAAATATCCTTGTAAGATTATTGGGGTGGTTTTATGTGAATATATGGTCTTACTTTATATAAATTGTATTGACGTATAAATCTGGTTCTTTATTATGTTTCACTCAGCAATATACTTTCTAGATATATACAGTTAGATGCATGTAGCTCCCTGATTATTGCTTCCAAATGCTATATAATCCGTCTTTGTGTGCATCTGATTCATTTGACTTATTCTTTCCCCACTAAAGATTTCCTCTAGTTTCTCACTACTACGATGATGTAGTAAATACCTTTAGAAACGCTGAAGAGGAGTCTATAAGCAAGAGTGGAGTTGTGGGATTTTAGAGAATATATCCCTATTATTTCATGAGGTATTGTCAGATTTCTCTCCCCAGTGCCTCTGCCAGTTTATACTTTTTCCAGCAGAGTATGAGGATTCCCATTTTATTATGATCACCAATGTTTGCTATTATCCTAATTTCTAATTCTTACCAATTTAAGAGGGTATAAAGGATTATCTCATTACTGTTTTAATTTACACTTCTCTGATTATTAGTGGGAGAAAAATCTCTCATACTCATTAGGCATTTAGATTCCCCGTTTGTAAGTTGCCAATTCACATCCATCGATCATTTTCTATTTTGTTTTCTCTCACTTGCATATCAACAGACATTTCTATTATGTTCTGGATAATAATCCCTTGGTTTTTGATGTTGCAAATATGGTTTCCAATTTGTGAGTGGTTTGTTAACTACTGACAAAAATCTTCAATTTGGATGTAGTCACAATCCCATCCATTTTTTACTTTTGGGTTTGTACTTCAGGGTTTTGTGTAAAAACTCCTGCTTTTAAAATTTAGCTCCATAACCAGTTTATAGTTTGAATTATCAATTTTAATTTTTTCCACATAAAAAGCCAGTCTCTTCAACAATATAAACTAAAAAGACCTTCCTCTCCCAACTGATTTTTAATACATGTCTTATCATTTAGTGTGAACTAAATTCTTGGTTCTCCATTGTATTTCATTAGCCCTTTTCAATTCATTTATTTTGTTATTCATTAATTCACTTAATAACTATTCGTTGAGGACCTGCTATAATCCAGCATTACTCTAAATACTGGAGAAAGAGAAAAAGTGTCCTGACTACAAGGAGCTTACCTAGTGGTTGGTAGATAATGTCGTTATAAGGATTTTGACTGTTACTAAAATAACAATACTAGCTGACACATATATGGCATTATTATTTGCCAGGCATTCTTTTAAGTGTTTCACACATATTGCTTTATCTAATTCTCTTAACAAGTCCATAATGAGATGCTCCTTACTGTTGTTATTCCCCACCTCAAAACCATGGCACAGATAGATTAAGTAACTTGCCCACAGTAATACAGCTGGCAAGTGACTAACCTGGGATTCAGACCCACTCAGCCTGATTCTGGACTGTGCTCTTACGTACTACAGTGGACTGCTTCTGAACAACCACTGGAGGAGTACCATGATTGACATAGACATTAGGAGGTTTATGTGGGCTGCTGTGTTGAAATTAAGCTATAGGTGGGCAAAATAGAAAAAATAAGACCAATTAGAGATTATTTCAGTAGTTCAAACAAGAGATGATGGTGATTTGGACTAGCTAGTAGCAATGGAGGAGACAAGGAGGAGTCCAATTCTGGATTGGCTGACAACTGGGTAGTGGGATATTGGAGAAAGAGAGGGATCATTGATGATTTCAAGGTTTTTTTCTTGAATGACTTGAAGAATGGAGTTACCACTTATTACATGCGGAAGACAATATAAAGAACATATTAAATGCTAGCAAATAAAATTCAATAGAACATTAAAAATATCACCATGACCAAGTGGGATTTATCCCTGAGATGCAAGATCGATTCAACATATGCAAATCGATAAATGTGGTACACCACATTAACAGAATGAAAAATAAAAATCATATGATCATCACAATAGATACAGAAAAAGAAATTGATAAAATTCAATATCTTTTCATGATAAAAAAGAAAACCTGTCATCTATCTAGAAATCCACCAAAAGTATCTCAATATAGTAAAGGCCATGTATATAGTAAAGGCCCACAGCTAACATCATACTCAATGGGGAAAAGTTGAAAGCTTTTCCTCCAAGATTAGGAACAAGACAAACCTATACATTTGATAAAGGGCTAATAACCAGAATCTAAAAAGAACTCAAGCAGATAAGCAAGAAAAAAATCAAACAATTCCATTAAAAAGTAGACAAAATACGTGAACAGAAGCTTTTACAAATAAGATAGACAAATGGACAATAAACTTATGAAAAAATGCTCAACATCGCTAATCATAAGGGAAATGCAAATTAAAACCACAATGAGATATCACCTCACCCCAGTCAGAATGGCCTTTATTAAAAAGTCCAAAAACAATAGATGCTGGTGTGAATGAAGAGAGAAAGGAAGCTTATACACTGTTGGTGGGACTGCAAATTAGTACAACCTCTATGGAAAACAGTATGGGGAGTCCTCAAAGAATTAAAAGTCAACCTATCATTTGATCCAGCAATCCCACTACTGGATAGTTACCCAAAGGAAAAGAAGTCATTTTATCAAAGAGACATCTGCACATGAATGTTTATCACAGCACAATACTCAATTGCAAAGATGTGGAATCAACCCAAATGTCCATCACCTCATAAGTGGATTAACAAAATATGGTATATGTATACCATGGAATATTACTTAGCCATAAAGAAGGATGACTTCATGCCTTTTGCAACAATTTTGATGGAACTGGAGACCATTATCCTAAGTGAAGTATCTAAAGAATGGAAAAACAAACACCACATGTAGTCACTGCTACATCAGAACTAACGGATGAGCTCACATGCATAGAAGGAAGTAAAACTCAACAGAAATCAACTAGGGGGAATGGGAGAAGGAGGGAAGGAGGGGATAGAAGAAAATCTACCTAATGGGTACAATGACCAATATCTGGGTGATGAGCACTGTTATGATCATGACTCAAGCATTATAAAAGTGATCCATGTATCCAAAAATATTAGTACTCCATAATACTTTGAAATAAAAAGTAAACAAATATCAAATGGACCCTTATGTTACACCATATTCAAAAGTCAATTCAAAATGCATTAAAGTCTTAAATAGAAAACCTGAAACTGTAAAACTCTTTGAAGAAAATATAAAGGGAAAGTTTCTTGACATTGGTTTTGGCAATAATTTCATAAATATAATATCAAAAGCACAGGCAACAAAAGTAAAATAAGGCAAGTGAGACTATATCAAACTAAAAGATTCTGCACAGAAAAGGCAACAAACAATACAGTGAAAAGACAACCTATGGAATGGGAGACAATATTTGCAAATTGTTTATTGGATAAGGGGTTGGGTTAGTGTCCAAAATACATAAGCAACTCCTATAGCTTAGTAATGAAACAAAACAAAACAAAACCTGGTTTTCAGTGGAGAAGGGACCTGAAGAGGCTTTTTTTAAAGAAGACAGATACATATAGCCAAAAGGTATAGGTAAATGTGCTCAATATCACTAATCATCAGGGAAATGCACATCAAACACACAATGAAATATCACCTCATGCCTGTTAAAATGGCTATTATCAAAAATACAAAAGACAACAAGTGCTGATGAGGATGTAGAGAAATTGGAACCTTTGTATACTGTTGGTAGGAATGCAAAATGGTGTAACCACCATGGAAAGAATTATGGAGGTTCCTATATATTTTAAAATAGAATATCTGTGTGATCTAGCAATCCCACTCCTAAGTATTTAGTCAAATAAATACCCAGATCTCAAATTCCAGGATCTTGGATGTCAGCATTCCCAATGTCATTACAACACTATTCACAATAGCAAAGAGGTGGAAATAACCTAAACACCCATCAGTGGATGCATGGATTGAGAAAATGCAGTATATACTTATAATAGAAATTATTCAGCCTTAAAAATTAAAGAAATCCTGCAATATGCAACATCATCAATGAAACTCAAGGACATTATGCTAAATGAAATAAGCCAGTCACAGGATAAATACTGCATGATTCCACTTATATTAGGTATCTAAAATTGCCAAACTCATAGAATCAGAGAATCGGATGGTAGTTATCAGGGGATGGGGGAGGAAGAAGTGAGGAATTGCTAATCGAGAGATATAAAGTTTTAGTTATGCAAGATGAATAAGTTCTAGAGATCTGCTGTACAGCACTGTGCTTATAATACAATACTGTATTGTACACTTAAAAATCTGTTAAGAGGATAGATGTCACGTTACATATTCTTACCAAAATAAAATAAAAATTTTAAAATATAGGAATAAAATTTAACAATAGAATAGATTAAGAGAGGAAAACTTGAGCAATTTTAGATGTCATTGAATAGTCAAATGTAATTTGAATAGACACTTGTATACATGAAGTCTGGAGTTTAGAGGCAAGGTCTATTCAGAAGATATAAATTTGAGCAACATTATCACATAAACTTAAAAGACTGGAAGAAATTAAAAAAGAGAGTAATGGGGTAAAGAGGTTCAAGAATTGATCCTGGTGTACTTTAACATTAAGAAGCCACAGAGAAGCAGAGGAAATGAATGGAGATTAGAAAGAGCAGACAGTAAAGATGGGGTAAAACTAGGAGGCTATCGTGTTATAAAGATCAAGTGAATAGAGAGCAAAATACCATTATAAAATATCAGTGCTAGATCAAGTTAGAAAAGACTGAGAATCACCTACAGGATTAGCAACATAAAAGTCAGTATTTACCTTGAAAAAAATAGTGAAAGATTATGGGCTCAAGAGACAAAGAAAGGCAACCACTGTTTCATTCTCTACTCTGTGTATTTGGCTTTTTTAAATACAAAGTAGCAGCTATATAAGATGAACAATTCTAAAGATCCAATATAGAACATGAGGACTGAGGTAAATAATATTGTATTGTATTCAGGATTTTTGCTTCACGAGTAGATTTTAATTGCTCTTTCCACACAGGCAAAAAAAAAAAAAAATGGTAACTTTGTGAAATGATGGATATGTTAATTTGCTTCACTATAGTAACCATTTTACTATCTATATGTATCTCATAACATCATGTTGTACACCTTAGATATACACAGTAAAATTTATTTTTTAAGAGAAGAGACAAAGACATCAGAGCAATTGGAGGCAGCAAGAACAGACAACTCTTTCAAGGAGTTTTGCTCTTAAGAATGACAACAAAATGGTGGCAGCTGATGGTGGACATGTAGCCAATACAAGCTTATTCTTAAGATGTGAGAACTTTTTGAATGTTTGAGTGTTGATTGGAAATATTTAGAATATTTAGAAATAAAGGAAAAATGGATGATACACCAGGGGAAGTGGAGAATTGATATACTTGAGTAGGTGAGAAAAGATCATCTGAAAGTGGGAAGGAGACCAAATATTTCCTCCATAATAACAGGGGAGGAGGCAATGGACAGAAGCAGAAGTGATAGATAGTACTGCTCTTTGCTTTTGTCAAATGATCCTGTATTCAACATCAATGCTGTAAGATCTTATTAGTTATAATTATTTGGCTATTAGTTTTCCTGTAGTTCTTGTTAGTTTATGCAGATACTCATGTGTCTGCAAAGAAAGATAGTTTTTTGTCTAGTCTTCCTTTCTAATTAATATTCCTCTGCGGTAATCATTAGTACAATCCACCAATATTTCCATATCTTCCCCCTTCTGGGTCTAGATTAGGATTTCACTTTGTGGCTCCCCTATGCATGGGTGGAGCCATATAACTATTTCTGGCCAATTGAATTTTGAGAGCAAGTGACGTGTATCACTTTGTAACCATAGCACTTAATTGTGGATGCAAGACTCCCCTAAGCTGTCATTTTCCCTCAGATACAATGACTGGCATGTCTATTTCTCACCCTGCAACTCTGAGTGATAATGAGTCCAGCCCTTCCGCCAACCCATGTAGCTCATTCAGCATGAGCAAGACATAAACTCCTGTGACACCAAACTGAAATGTTTGAATTTTATGTAAACAAGCCCACTGGATTAATATTCCTCTTGTTTATTTTTTTATCTGGTTGCATTGGTTGGGACCTCCAATCCCATGTTGCAGAATAATGGTGGGAGTAGAGATCTTGTATTTTTAAATGGCGGTATTATTTGCTGTAGGCCTTTATCAAGTTAAATAATTTCCCATCTACTTGTGACTGTCCAGAATTTTTTTTTAACACAAATAGAAATTGGATGCTATCAGATGGATTTTCTGCATCTATTCAGTTAATGTGATTTTTTACTTTAATTCATTAGTGAAGGGAATCTCTTGTTATTACAGCTATATTTGAATTCCTCAGGTAAACACCTAATCACCATATATAACATTGTTGGCTTTAATTTTTGTTTGCATTTTAGCACTTAAATTTGCAAGTGTAAAGGGTCTATAATTATTTTTCATATTATTTTAATTTTTGGAGATATGTTTTTTCTAGCCTAAATAAAATCAATTGGGCAGATGTCTCTCTGTTTGAAGGAAGAAAATTGGGGTAGAAATTAATGGTTCCTTGATAAAACTCTAAAGAAAAACTGTCCTAATTATTTTAACTTAATGTTTTAAAATAATTTAATAATTTTGTCACTTGATTAATTGTATTAACCAAAAATTATCATTTGATTTTACTAATATTTACCATTTTTACTCAATTTCATTGATTTCTACATTTATCATTATTATCGTGGATGAGGTAGTTAAGCATTAAAAACTATGCCTGGGTCAATAGATGCTACATATGAAAATTTTTGCCAGAATTTTTATTTTCTCCTTTATTTCTTACTTCGGTTTAACTCTTCTGTAGAGTGTTAATTGTTTTAGTTGCACAGTCAGCTCATTTGTGCCTTTCATTTTTGTTATGGTAAATGTTTTTAAAGTATAAATTTTCCACTGAACAATGCCTTAGCTATACTTCATAAATTGTCGTGTAATAATTTTATATATCAGTTTCAATTACTTCAGAATTTTATTAGTCTTTGTTCTTTTACCCAAGGGTTAGTTAATAGTGTGATTTTTAGCTTCCAAACATGTGCCAATTTTACAGCCTTCCTTTTGTCATTGATTTCTAGTTTGATTGAATTATTGTGTTGTTCATTCTTTTATTTATTGAAATTTCTTTGTCACATAGTATTGGTACATTTTTTGCATGTTTTATAGGCACTCAAAAATACTAACAATTTTCTTTTTTTGAATTTTTTTTATTTCAGCATATTACGGGGCTACAAATGTTTAGGTTACATATATTGCCCTTGCTCCACCCGAGTCAGAGCTTCAAGTGTGTCCATCCCCCAGACAGTGCACACCACACCCATTATGTGTGTATATACCCATCCTCTCCTTCCCCCTCCCATCTGTCAAACACCTGATGAATGTTATTACTATATGTGCACTTAAGTGTTGATCGGTTAATACCAATTTGATGGTGAGTACATGTGGTGCTTGTTTTCCCATTCTTGGGATACTTTACTTAGTAGAATGGGCTCCAGCTCTATCTAGGATAATACAAGAGGTGCTAGATCACCATTGTTTTTGTGGCTGAGTAGAACTCCATAGTATACATATACCACATTTTATTAATTCACTCATGTATTGATGGGCACTCGGGTTGTTTCCACATCTTTGCAATTGTGTATTGTGCTGCTATAAACATTCTACTGTAGATGTCTTTTTTTATAGAATGTCTTTTGTTCTTTTGGGTAGATGCCCCGTAATGGGATTGCTGGATCTCTGTTTATGTTTTATTTCTATTTCTGTATATACCTATGATTCTGAACATATTAATTATATCATCCAAATCTTCTATTTTGCTTAACTTTTGTCTGCTTGATCAACAAGTTTCTAAGAAACATGCTAAAACATGACTCTATTGTCTTCTTGTATGTATGTACTATTTAATAATTTAATACTAATAATTTAATTTGATAATACATTAATAATGTATTTAGTGTTACTATTGGATCTAATGCCTTCTTCTGATGTTCAATGCTCCCAAACTAAGCTGAATTTCAGCACCACTTAAACACTATTTCACGATTCCTGGCCAAGGCTAAGTTGGATCTGTGGGTTTAAGACCTCACGATGGCTCAGGTATAAGCCACAAACCACCAAGGAAAAAAATCACAAATTAAAAAGGCTTCCCCAGCCTCTTTCCCATGCATATTACTCTGTAATCTTCTTTATGCTGGATTCACAATTAAATTCCAACATATAGAGAAGGGCCTCAAAGGTGATTAAATAAAGTATTAATAACTTTCTTTAGTCCCTATTCACTAACGTAGCATCTCTAGATTTCAGTTCTGGTCAGGAAGCCAGCAGCTTCACCATTTTACCTATTAAAACACTCAGCAAGTATTTGTTACTTTCCACTCGTTTTAGTGGAAGAAGCATTCTTATTGAAATACTGCTTGTTATGGATCGAATGTTCGTGTTTCCCCAATATTCCTATGTTGAAATCCTAACCCCCAATGTGATGGTATTAGGAGGTAGGGCCTCTGGAAAGTGATAAGGTCATGAGGGTAGAGTCTTCATGAATGGGATTAGTGCTCCTATAAGAAGAGATATGAGAGAGGTTGCTTTCTCTCTCTCTCTCTCTCTCTCTCTCTCTCTCTCTGTCTCTCTTCCTCTCTCTCTCTTTCCCTCTCTCTCCCCCCCCCCCACACACACATACACACCTGCTCTCTGCCATGTGAGGAAATAGCAAGATCATCATCTGCAGACTAGGCAAGCCCTCCTCAGACACCAGATCTGCGGGCACTTTGATTTCAGATTTGCAGCTTCCAGAACTGTGAGAAATTAATGTTGTTTAAACCACCCAGTCTTTGGTCACTTGTTATAGCAGTTCAAACTCACTGAAACACCATCATATTTCTCCATCTGGAGCCTTACTCTATTAATATCCTCATTTTATCTTTGAATCTTAATTCTTTCTACTGGCTTCATCTCTTCAGCCTCAAAATATGCTCACACCTTTCCATCACCTTTTTTCTCCTTCACTCTGGGACCACATCACCTATAATACTTTGAACTTGGGCTGGAGCCACAAGATGGGGCAAAGAAGAAAAAGGGTAGAATCAGAGCACTGGTGACAAGGGGCTGTGGTGGGCCAGGTGGGAAGCGAGGAGAGTTTGGACTGATAAAGTAGCAGTGCAAATGAAGGGAAGGTCTGAGAGGCAGAAGTTTGGAGGATGGAAGATACAGTGTGAAATACTCATTTCAGAAAGTGGGAAAGTGAGAGTAACTAAAGATGGTGAATAGGACTGTCCAGCAGTGTCATGTATCCACTTGAGTTTGATGAACATAAACTTATTGATAAATCAATCCAATTGTGCAGTTACCTCTAGCAAATCTCAACTGTGTGGGTACAGTCATGAAAATGGTAAATGATTTGGGAATCCGTGGTTTGCTAGCAATCTCTGCTAGATTAATCTTCTTAAATTAGTGATTACTTTACTTCCCTGCAGAAATAGATGCAGTGGTTATCTATCCACTGCCTACATAATAAAATCTAAGTATTTCTTAGCCTACCATTTGAGGTCTCTCCATAATCTGGCCAACATCAAAATTTTCAACTTTACCCTCACTATCCCATTTTCTTCCTGTGATGTTGAACTATTTGCCATTCTCATAACATATTCTATTAATATTTTGCTGTAGATGGCTTTGATATTGCCTTTCCATACACCAGAAAGGATTTTTGCCTTCTCTTTATCCTCCCCTAGGCTTACCTCTCAAAATTATCCTTATAATCTAACTCTAATCCCAACGTCTATGTGAAGCCCTCCTTCTTTGCCCAAGAAGTTTTGGCACTTTCATATGCTTCCTTTATTCTAGTTGTCTGTGTTCTTGACTTGGTTTTATCAATATATTACATGAAAATATAAGAGCAAGAGATCTGTTATTTTGTTTTATTTTTTTCTTGGAGTCCAACATCTTCTCTTCATCTAACAACTGCACTTAGATTTTACTTTGGGAAACCCCCTCTCCTATACTTTTACTTTGTATAATTTGGGGAGAGACACCCTTCCTGGCACATGGAATGCCTAAGTGACCCAGGCATGCAGCCCAGGCCAACACACAGTAGTTGGCTCTGAAATAAACACATCTCTAAAACTGTGGACATTAGAATCAATAAACATCAGTCCTGCAACAGTTACAGGAAACATAGGCTAGGAGAAGCTCCTTATCGGTGTTGATAAACTGGCAGAATATAGTTCTGAAGCTGCTGGGAGGTCCACATGAAGAGAACCTGCATGAGAATTAAACCAAAAGTAGAAAGAACATCCAGGATAAGGAAGAAGAAGTATGCCAGAAGATGAACTCCTGAATTTTCAGGGTACTGCACCAATGAATACCCTTCTTTGTTGATTTAACTTTGAGTTTGATTTTTGAGTCTTTAAAGATCCATTGCCTTTATGAACAGCCACCCACAACATTCTCTCCCACCTCCAGGCCTCCCAGCTTCTACTGTGTATAGCACTAATTCACCATTCAGGACAAAGTGACTTACGTGGTCATTTCTATGGTTATGTGCATTTCCTGCCTCTTCACCTAAGAGTAGGTTATTTGAGGGCAATTTCTTGCAGACCTTCAGCCAGACCTCCTGGGGTGGGAATCCTGGCTCCACCATTACCTGCTGAGTGACCTTGAGCAAAGCACTTCACCTTTTTGCACTTCTCATTCGTCATCCATACAATGGGAATTACAAGGATAACACATCATAGAGAAGTTGCAAGGAGGTAATATATGTAAATCCCTTGGAAAAATACCTGGCACATAATATACACCATACAAGTAAGCCTCATGTAAGTGTGAGCTGTTTTCATTACTATTATTATCACGATAATGATTATTATTTGTAACCCCACTGCCTACTGCAGTGCCCGTCAATTATAGAGTGAATCATTCTTAACTATTACATAAGAGGATTTATTTGTTTGATCCTACGGTTTTAACAGGGACCAAACTCCAAGGCATCATTAGGCAGCCCACATCAGCTCAGCTTAGAATACTGTAGAAGTCCCAGATCTTTCTTCCCCATTCCTGCTACTTCCTTCACCTTTCCGTCCATCCCCACCTTTAATCAATTCCTGCTCTTTTATCTTCATTTCTCATGCTCAGCATCCAATGGGCCCTAGAACTTGCTGATAGAGTTTAACCTCAGCATTTCTCCATGATCATTGGTGTGTATTAATCTTCTGTCTTTCATCTGCTTCTCCTTAAAATAGTTTCCTTGAATTACCACACCCCATTCTCTCATGCTGAGATATCAGCTAACACCCTGTCAAAAGACAAAATTACAACAAGTGTAGTTATATTATAGATATAATTGGCTTTTATTTGTGATTCATGAATCAGGGCAGCCTACATTCTACAAAACAGAATGAGGGCCCCTGCTGAGCATTGACAGAAAAGGGGATTTTATAGGATTGGAACAAGAAAACACGGCAATAAAAAAAAACTGGTTAACATCAAGTTACTTCAGGTTTCTTTTTTTTGGTAAGGGTAAAACAGAGGGACTTCCTTATTATGCTGACTCAAGCAGACCAGAATCTCCTATTTTCATGGGAAAAAAATCATCTGATTTGGGATCTCTCTGCTTTCTTTTTTTTTTTTATTTCAGGGTATTATGAGGGTACAAACATTATGGTTACACTTTATGTTTTTGCCTCACCCAAGTGAGGGTTAGAGGCATGCCCTTTCCTCCCACAATGCTCCCCATGTCCTTAGTTGTGAGTTTACCCTCCATCCCCCTAATCCTTGGAGAGTATTACTGCCACGTGAGCACCCTAGTGTTCATCCGTTAGTACCAATTTGATGGCGAGTACAAGTGGAGCCCATTCTTCTGATCTTGTGGTACCTCATTTTGGATAACGGACTCAAGTTTAATCCAGGAAAATATAAGAGGTGCTAGATCACTGTCATTTCTTATGATTGAGTAATATTCCATTGTATACATATATCAAATTTTAATAATTCATTCATGAATTGACAGGTACTTGGGTTGTTTCCACATCCTTGCAATAGTGAATTGTGTTGCCATAAACATTCGAATGCAGATGTCTTTATCATAGAATGTTTTTTGCTCCTTTGGGTAGATGCCTAATAGTGCTATTGCTGGATTGAATGGTATTTCTATTTTTAGCTCTCTGAGGTATCTCCAAATTCTTTTCCACAGAGGTTGCACTAATTTGCAGTCCCACCAGCAGTGTAAGAGTGTTCCTGTCTCTCTGCATCCTCACCAGCATTTAATGTTTTGGGATTTTTTGATGGAGGCCAATCTCACTGGGGTTAGGTGATATCTCATTGTGGTTTTGATATGCATTTCTCTAATGATTAGAGATGTTGAGCATTTTTTTATATGTTTGCTGGCCATTATTTTGTCTTCTTTTGAAAAGCTTCTGTTAATTTCCTTTCCCATTTGTTGATGGGGTTGTTTGATTTTTTTCTTATTGATTTTTTTGAGTTCTAGATAGATTCTGGTTATCAGCCCTTTATCAGATGTGTAGAGAGCAAATATTTTCTTCCATTCTGTGGGCTGTCTATTCGCTCTAATGATAGTTTCCTTGGCAGTGCAGAAGCTTTTTAATTTGATTAGATCCCATTTTTTTATTTTTGTTGCTGTGGCAATTGCTTTGGGGTTCTTCTTCAAGAATTTCTTGCCTAGGCCGATGTCTGAAAGGATCTTTCCAACATTTCTTTTAGAATTCTCAAGGTTTCATGCCTTAGGTTTAAGTCTGTTATCCATCTTGAATTGATTTTTGTGAGAGGAGAGAAATGGGGATCCAGTTTCATTCTTCTGCATATAGCTATCCAGTTTTCCCAGCACCATTTATTGAAAAGAGATTCTTTTCCCCAGCGTATATTTTTGTCAGTTTTGTCAAAGATTAGATTACCATATGCAGATGGTTTTGTCTCTGGAGTCTCAGTCCTGTGCCAGAGATCAGTGTCTCTGTTCTTGTGCCAGTACCATGATGTTTTAGTTACTATAGCCTGGTAGTACAGCTTAAAGTCCAGTAAACTGATACCTCCCAGTTTGTTCTTTTTACTTAAGATTACTTTGGCTATACGAGGTCTTTTCTGGTTCCATACAAAGTGTAGAGTTATTTTTTACAGGTTTGTAAAGAATGATAATGGGATTTTGATAGGAATTACATTAATTTTGTAGATCACTTTAGGTAGTATGGACATTTTAACGATATTGATTCTGCCAATCCATGAGCAAGGTAGGTTTTTCCATCTATTTACATCTTCTGCAATTTCATTTTTTTAGTGTTTCATAGTTCTCCCTGTATAAGTCTCTCACATCTCTTGTTAAATATATTCCTAGATATTTAATTTTCTTTGAGGCTATTGTAAAAGGAATTGCGTTTTTGATTTGATCTTCGGCTTGACTGTT
>CAUYSK010037395.1:0-12406 GCA_963575035.1 Avahi laniger
GAACCAATCTGCATGGAAATCCACCCAGATAAGGAGAGACGCATTTAAACTCTGGCTAGACCCAGTAAACCTGCTACTCCTCAACTTCTGATTCCAGGAGAGAGGTCTTACAGATAGGGGAAAAAAACCAAAGGAATGACAGCACAATGTGTGACGGCCAAAACTCAGTGAATAACACATCGCCAAATAGTCCTGTAAACAGCTACCAATGGCACTTATTCTTGTGCCATTCTTTCAGTGTATTTCAAAAAAGCAGTCTTGTAAATTGAGGAATTTGTGTTTTTTTTTTTAATATCCAAAATGTGTTTACTGTATTGGGATGGTTTCCCATTCATTCAAGCAGGATACTTAGTGCTGCTTCCTTCTGAAGGAACACCCTTCTGTAAGCCTTGCTCTTCCTCCTGCAGGCTGGCAGAGGACAGTAGAGCAACCAACACATAAAACTACTGTTTGTGCATGGCTGCACACTGTGGTGATTTTACGGCATCCTGGGCGTTTCACATCCATGAAGTAGGAATTTGGGCTCTGCACCAGGCGCTTCTTCTTGTGTTTCCTCTTCTCTTCTGGAGAGGGATGAAGGAGATCCTTTGCAAGAGGCATGTTCTCGTGGGAAGGCCATCACTGCCGGAGACTAATTTTTCTATTTTTAGTAGAGATGGGGGCTCTTTTTCTTGTTCAGACTGGCCTGGAACTCCTGACCTCAAGCAATCCTCCCTCCTTGGCCTCTCAGAGTGCTAGGATTACAGGCGTGAGCCACCACGCCCAGCCAGTGCTAATTCAAATAAGCCAGACACAAAAGACCACATATTGTACAATTCCGTTTATATGAAATGTTCACAATAGGCAAATCCATAAAGAGGGACAGGAGATTAGGTGTGCATAGCGCTGGGGAGGCTGTGAGGAAATAGGGAGTGACAGCTCAATGGTACAGTGTTTTCTGGGGGATGGGTGAGGAAATGTTTTAAAATCGATTGTGGTGGTGGTTACACAACATCATCAATATACTAAAAGCCATTGTGCATTGTACACTTCAAAAGTATGTCAATTATATCTCAATAAAACTGTTACCAAAAGAAAAATACCTTGCTCAATATCGTAGTGCTGGAAAGGACTTCGAGATGTCACCTGATGTAGTTTAATCAATGAGATGTGTAAGCCCTTGTCATGTGCAGGGTATTTGGATGCGATATTGTGAGAGCCCTGGGGAAGGGCACTGGGCGCGAGCTGGAATTCAGGGAGAGTTCCCTGGAGGTGCCCAAGCTGAGAGTTGAAGGGTAATTAGGCTTTAGCATGGCGGTGGTAAGCGGTTTGGGGATGTAGCTTTGTGAAGGGTTGTGCAGGGAAGCCATAAATTCTTGGTGTAATTGGCACGTAGAGTACCAGGTTGGAAGGCGCAGGAGACACAGCCAGAGTAGTAAACATAGCCCGGAAGGCCTGGGGTGCCATGCTGCAGAGATTGGATTTAATCTTGTAGCGTCTAGGCTACTGCTGAAGGGAGTAGCCAGACACCCAGAAAGTGACATGGTGTTTTGCATTTCGGACAGATCACTCTGTACATGTGGAAGGGGGAGCCGCACTGGCGGCTAAAGGCTAAAAGGCTAAACTGTTCTTTTTGTTGTTCTTTGAACATGTCGGCTGTATTCTCATCACAGGGCCTTGCATTTGCTATTTCCTCTGCTTGGAACTCTCTCCTCATAAAAATCCCCAAAGCTTGCGCCCTCACTTCCCTCGGATTATTACTCACACGTCGCCGTCTCAGTAAGTCCTTCCCTGGTGATCCCATTGGAAACATCCTGCCCTCCCCTGACACTCCTTATTTCCTCTCTTAACTATGCTGGGTTTGTGTGTGCCAATGTCTCTGAGCTGCAGTTAGGATTCCCAGATCCCCTTCCCTGCAGAGTTCTGAAGTCACACGGGCCACAGAAACATGTCGCACAAGACCTGGAAGGCAGAAGTGAAGGAACAGCTCTACTGTTCTTACACTTAGAAGACTGGTACAGGGTGCAAGGTGCTGGCACAGCTAAGCGTGTTGCTGCTTTCCTGCTGTTCACTTGTTGGCTCACCTGGGTGGCCTGGGACAGTGGCTGGACCCACAACTCGTCTGCCTCTAGTTGGATGTTCCTTTAGTCTCTCAGACTCCTGGTCAGGGTCGTGGTTAGCTCCACAGTAAAGGGTGCCAGCTTCTCCCCTGGCACTCCTCCTCCTTCCCCGCTCTAAGCCTCTAAGTTGGAGGCTTAGAGATGGTGGGAGAGGAATGACAGCTCCAGTCTGTCCTACTGGGTTCCAGCTCAGCTGCGCAGGTTCCATGCTGCTGCCCTGACTTCACATCCATTTCCTCTCCCGACTGCCTGCTCTGCGGACTTCAGGCACCAGCACCAGACACAGAAGCGACAGCTTCATAGACTCTTTAACCAGCCCCTGCAATTGCATAAAGGCAAATCCATCCAATAAATCCTTGTGTGCGTGGTGTGGGTGCGTGGGTATGTGAGGTATGCTGGTAAATGTTTAACAACCAGCTTTCTGGAGAAAGAAAAAAGTCGTGACTTGTAGCACTGGCCAATTTCCCTGGTATCAATATTCCCACCGTGGCCAATTTCAAGCCACCAATGTGACGTCACTGAATGGGGAGTGGACCCATTTATTTTTCTCCATAGCTTAGCACCTTCTACCATATTTTAGTTTTCTGTCTTCTACCTTGGGATGTAAACTCTATCAAGGCAGGGACTTTTGCCTATTTTATGCCATCCTGTGCCCTTGGCTCTCAGAACAGGTCTTGGCACTTACTAGCTGTTCCATGTGTGTTTACTGAATAATAAACGAATGAATGAATGAATGTAGTGTGGGAGGAAGAATGTGGCGAGACGCAGAGGAAGAACCTAAGTGAGAAGCGGTAGAACTTTGTCAAGGTGTCACCTGGTCTGGTTCAATTCAACAAACATTTGTTGAGTATCTATCATGTGCCAGATATCTTGCTATACATAAGAAGCATAAGGCATGTTTGCTAATCCGGTGGAATTCAGCAAGATTGGAGAAAAACGAAAGAAATCAATTTCAGGGTAACCAGGACACAGAGAGAGTTTCAAAAATGAGGAAATATTCAACAGTGCCAAAAGCAACATACTGGATGAGAAAGAAAATGATCGAGAAGTATCCTCTTTATGGAGCAATTAGAAAAGTTATAAGGGATTTTTTCTGAGAAGCTCATTTCCGTGGATGTTATATTCCCAGAGCACTTTGGCCATGTTCTGTTGTAGCCTGTGATGCAATTAGTTTCCATGACAGCCATCCCTCTTGGCGGTGGGGTCTTAGAGGACAGGGCTGCTGTTAAAAATCTGCACCCTGGGTACCCAGTGCTTAGCACTGTGAGGAGAACAGCACATGTGTGATGAATAATTACATTTCAAGGAGATTTAAAACATTTTAGACACTCCAGCTATTTGTCTCGGGCTTTTCTTAGCCATTGTTTTTCTCGATGTTTTCCATGGAAACGTAACAGAAATTGGAATATTATAATACCAATTTTTTCCTTCAGCTCTCCAAAATTTAGGTCTGGTTTTGGAACCAGAAGGAAATATTAAGTAGTAGTTTATAATCATGAGACAAGTCACATTTGGGATTACTGGAAGGTTGATTTGTGGCCCAGATTTTTAGTTGGGAAACACCATTGGATAACTGATAACTAGACTAGGTTACTTTTGTTTATTCATTTTCTCAGAAGGTTGTGTTTTGCAGCTGCCCGAACCCCCTCCCCTTTTCTAAGGTTCATGGAAGACAATTTTTCGATGGACAGGGGTGGGGTGGGGGGTTGCAGAGCTCTGCAGCCTGGTCCCTAACAGGCCAAGAACTGGCACCAGTCTGTGGCCCGGGGGTTGAGGACTGAAGTTTTACAAGATCTCCAATCCTGAACCTTTCACTGCCATACCCATTATTCACTAAATTTTGCTTTTCTGGTCTCAGAAAAATGTCTGACTACAGATTGCTCTCCTGACCACCCCATGTAAATAGCTCCCCTCCTAGGCTGCTTTATCTTCTCTCCTTGAGGATTTTTTTTTTTTTTTTTTTGAGACAGTCTCCCACTGTAACCTGGGATAGAGTGCCAAGACGTCAGCCTAGCACACTCCAACCTCAAACTACCAGGCTCAAGCGATCCTCTTTGCTGGAGCCTCCCGAGTAGCTGGGACTACAGATGTGCACCACCACGCCTGGCTAGTTTTTTCTACTTTTGGTAGAGGCGGGGTCTCATTCTTGCTCAGGCTAGTCTCCAATTCCTGAACTCAAGGGATCCTCCCGCCTCGGCCTCCCAGAGTGCTAGGATTACAGGTGTGAGCCACTGAGCCTGGCCTTTCCTTGAGATCTGTTTCTTCTTGGCCCTTACCACTTCCTGACATTGTGTTCTGTGGTTACTTGTGCTATATTTGTCTTCCCTCCCATGAGAATGCAAGCTCTCCGAGGGCAGGGACTTTACCTGTTTAGTTCACTGCCTTAACCCCAGCACCAAGAACACCACCACTATAAAACAGGCACAGGAAATAAGCTGAATGGATGGCTATGGGCATTTTAGATCCATAGTGGATTTGTCCTCTTTACCAGGCATACTATCTTTTCAGAAACAGTTTCCAGAAACTAGTAAAAGATCATGAAGCAGGGCACAGTGGCTCACACCTATAATCCCAGTACTTTGGGAGGCTGAGGTGGGAGGATCTCTTGAGGCCAGGAGTTCAAGACCAGCCTGGGCAACATAGCAAGACCCCTGTCTCTACAAAAAGATTTTAAAAAATTAGCTGGTTGTGGTGGTGCACGTCTGTAGTCCTAGCTACTTGGGAGGCTGAGGTGGGAAGATCACTCGAGCTCAGGAGTCTGAGGCTGCAGTGAGCCATGATTGCATCACTGCACTCCACAGCCCGGGTGACAGAGCAAGACCCTGTCAAAAAAAAGAATGGAAGGAAGGAAGGAAGAAGAGAAAAGAACACGAGAGAGCCAAGTACGAGGACTGCATGGTGCATGGCACCCACCTAGTCTCTAAGTCAGCACCTTCCTCTTTTTCTGCAGAGATGGGCGGCTCCTCTGATCATTCTCTTCCCTACTGTCCCCCACTCTTCCCAGGCCTCTGATCCTCCCCTTCCCTCTCCGTCCGCACCAGCTCCTGCTTTCCTGCTGACGTGCCCCAGGCTCTTTAGTACCGCCTTTGTTAGACCCCACTACTCTTCCCTTAAGTCACTCTCCTACCTTTCTCCTTCCTCTCACCACCCAAATTCTCTCTCTTTTTCTTTATATATATATATATATATATATATATAAAATTGTATTTACTAAGAAGCATTCTGAATGTCAACAAAACAGCTGCAACTTCTTTTTTTTTGGAATTACAGAGCGGTATTCAGTTAAGAGAACAGTTATTTTGTATAAGCTGCATCAGACTCAACTGAAGATGAAAAACTACCATCCCCAAATACAACTAATCTGTGCTGTGCACGAACAAGAACCTGCTTTTGATTTCCATGCGAATTTGTACCCCCATTCTGTGCCAGGCAATGGTAGCGGTTATTGAAAATGCCATCACTATACAAAAAAAGACACTGACAGTTGAAAAACAAATCTTACACAGGTTTACATTTCAATTTTTCTTTGAAAGGGGTGAATTGTGTACAGGGGGATTAAATGCCTTATAGAAAAGGAGAGAAAACTGCACTAGAATCAACTTATTCATCATCATCATCTTCTTTTTCCTCTTCATCTTCTTCATCTTCCTCCTCCTCATCATCCTCTTCGTTTTCCTCCTCTTCCTTCTTTTTCTCTTTCTTTTTTCAGCTTTGACGGCTACTCTTTTTGCTGCGTCAGGGTTTCCTTTAGCTCGGTATGTAGCAATATCCTTTTCGTATTTCTCCTTCCTCTTCACAGCCTTCTTTTCATACAGTGACTTGTCCACATCTCCCCCAGTTCCTTTGCAACGTCACCCACGGATAGACCGGGATGTTCGCCTTTGATTTTTGAGCAACACTCAGGACAGAACAAGAAAAAGGCCGTACCTCATAGGAAGCCTCTTGGGTGCACTGGGATCCTTGAACTTCTTTTTGGTTTCCCCTCCAGGAGCAACATAGGTTTTCACGTCTCTTTCATAACGGGCCTTGTTTGCCTTTGCCACGTCTTCAGATTTTCCTTCCTCGTTAGCAGACGTGGTCTTCCACCCCTCTGAGCCCTTCCTAGAAAACTCTGGGAAGTTGACTGAGGCATCGGGTGCTTCTTCCTGTGCTCCTCCCGGCAAGTTTGCACGAAGAATGCGTATGATGACATTTTGCCTTTCAGCTCCTTAGGATGGCCTTTGCCGTGTTTGGTTATTTTTCCTCAGCAAGGCACGGAGTGGCCCAGTGCCCCCTCCCAGCTGCAGCCCAGCTCTCACTTGCCCCGGCGCTGTCTCCATGGAGCTCAGTGTTGGGCACTGGCTGCGCGAGCGGGGGCCACACACAGCCTCCCCACTCTCCCTGCTCTGTCACCACCCGAATTCTTAATCCTGAGCATCGTGCCGACAGCTTCCATCTATGTTCCTCTCTTAAACAGTTACAATCTGGCTTCTATTCCTAAATATTTCTGGAAACTCCTCCTTATGCAACTCTGTCCAAAAGGGTCTCTGTGCTTCCATCTTAACCTTTTGGAACCCATCCTCTGAACCGACGGCAGAGTAACCTGTCTAAAATGAACCTGCTCATGTCCGTTTCCTGCTTAAACATTCCAGAGGCTTCCCATCTGCTTTAGGGTCAGGGTCAGGCCTGTTTAGCATGGCATCCTAGGCTGACGTGGCCGGTTGCTGACTGTTCTTTCCTCATCTGTCCCCATTCTCTGCTGGGCATTAAGTTCTCCATCCGAATCCATTGTTTAGTCCTTGAATGCACCAAGTCTTCAGTTACTCCTAAGTCCTTTGCTCTGGGTGCCTTCTGTCTAAAATGTCTGAGTTCTTTACTCCACCTCTGTCCAGCTAATTCCAGTTGATGCTTTGATACTCTGGTCTTTTTAATTTTTTTTTTTAACAACTAAGTATCTAGTTATCCCAGTGTCATCTACTGATAACCCATCATTTGCCACTGGTTTTAAATGTCATCTCCAGCATGTGGTAGATTCTTATATTTGGGTCTGGTTTGGGGCTCTCTATTCCTTTATTAATCTCTCTGTTCCTGTGTTGTTATTATTTGTATTATGATAAATTTCAAATGGCTTTTAATATCTACTATCAAGACAGATCTCTCCGCCTCCTTCCTACATTGCCACTGACACCCCATCCCCATCTGTCAATTCTTTTTAAAAATTTTCTTGAGTATTTTTAGATGTTTATTTTTCCAGGCTAGCTCTCAAATAATCCTTTTTCTTTTTCAAGTTTCTCCTCTTTCAAAATAAAAAGGGGATTGAGACTGAAATTGTACTATAATTATAAATAATTTTAGAAAATATCATTTTGTTACTTTAAAGTCAGAAAGTGGAAACCAGGGAGCTAGCAATTATTCAATTATAATTTTCATAGTCCCCACTCACTATTAATTTGTTCTATGCTTTGGTTTTTGATATGATACAATTGTTGATAAAATGGTTTATTGTCAGGAAAAATTTTCCAAGACTTGGAAATTGGCTAAAGGGATCACCGAATTATTTTTCAGTGGCATTCTCGGCACCGTCAAGAGAACATTATTGAAAGGTCAGCTTGGTGGCTCACGCCTGTAATCCTAACACTTTGGGAGGAGAACGCAGGAGGATTGCTTAAGGACAGGAGTTCTAGACTAGCCTGAGCAAGAGCAAGACCCTGGTCTCTACAAAAAATAGAAAAATTAGCCAGGCGTGATGGCACACGCCTATATTCCCAGCTACTGAGGGGGCCGGGCAGAAGGATCACTTGAACCCAGCAGTCTGAGGTAGCAGTGAACTATGATGATGCCACTGCACTCTAGCCTGGGCTACAGAGCAAGACCCTGTCTCCAAAAAACAAACACACACAAAAACAGAACATTATCTCACTTTATAGGGGTGTGTACCTTTGATTGTCTATTATTGACTAGCACAGAACTGAAGTTGCAGAAAACTGGTAGTCATGGAAATGATTCTTATCAATGGAAATGCAAATGCTATTGCCCAGTAGAGATACAATTGACTTCTAGAAAGATAACCTCAAATGTTACATTTCATTTTCCTATTTAATATTAATCAGTTTTACATTAGCACATTTATATCAGCATTCTTGATTGCCTATACATGTATGACGGTTCTTCAAATCCTCCCTTGAACTGGTTCTTACATCTTACTGGCTCCTTTATTAATAATTGAATACAATCTTTAACATATGTACATTTTATATTTTCAGGAGAGTTGTAATATTAATTTTCTTAAATTATATTTTAGCAGTATTGTGCCTTAGCAGAATTATGTGGGCAATGTGATTAAAGCAAATTCCTTTGCCTATACTCTTTAAAGAAATTAATCTATAAATGTAATATGTGCTTATAAAGAAGTTCAACTGTACAGAAGCCAAGAGGCTTAGAGAACATGATGTCCAACTTCTTATTTGAAAATAAAAGCAATAGTAATATTAAAGAAAACGTCTCAGACAATTTAATCATAAACAGATAAAGTTTTATAGCATTCTCACAGTGCATTAGGCTAATTCAAAGATTTATTCTCAGTGGGGGTATTTTAGGGAAAAAAACATTTATATAATCCTTATTAGATTAAATATAGAAATTTTAAAAGTTTGATCAAAAGGCAGCTAACAAACAGGTGGGTGGAGAACTAGATTCCCAGAACAAACCTTAGTCCCATTAAACTTCCTCAGAAAATGGCTTATGCATTTTATCAGGAATGCTAATTTCTTGCCAGGAAGATGTTCTTTCCAAGTCCAGGTATGGGACAATTTTTTTACACTAATCTTATGTTTTAGTGTAAGTATAAGAAAGAACACTAAAGTTCTGAATTTTCCTGACTTCCTTGGTGCCTTTAAATAAATGTATCAAATACTTTCCAAATTTTTTTTCTTCTCTTCTCAGGTCCCCAAGTAAATGCTTAGTCCAACTGAATAAACGTCATGCAATTAAACCATCAAGAAAAGCCCGCCTCTTGCTCCCCCACTGCTGTTCCTTTGTCCAGAGCTCACTCTTCCCAGCAGCTTCTCCTGTGTTCCTTACCTATGAGCTGAGCACAGACACGCAGACCCGTTGGAAACCTCTGTTGACCTTTTTCCTCTTCAGCTCTGGAGATCACCCCCTCCAACCCGACCAAAGGTGAATGCTCAGTGAGATCACACGGACCAAGAACAGGTAGGCAATTTCTTTCCTCTGCACAACTTGCCACTACTCAAGGTGACAAAGGTGGGCTTGTCCAGAGGTTTTCCAGGAAACCAGACACATCCTACATTTCTGATGGAGAGAGAAAAAGCCCAGAGACAGAAGACGGAGGAGAATCCCCACTCACAGAGGACTGGGTGGCTTCCGTTAGAGGTTCAGAGACGTGGGCAGAGAAAATCCCAGCCAACGTCCCAGTGAAGCCTATAGCGGCGGCGTTTGCCAAACCCTGAAGGAACCTAAGGCTGGGACTCCTTTAGCTTCCTCAGAGGATGAAGTGTCCTGGGGAGGGGACTGAGGCTGAAAGTGAGGGCGGAGGGAGGGTGGCGGGAGGACTGGGAAGCTCAAAAGAGGAAGAGGAGACGGGTGTCAACACTGGAAATCTTCCCAAGCCTAAACCCCAAGGCTGTGTGCCTCGTGGAAGCCAAGGGGACAAGTTACAACTTCCGGTCAGCGTGGTTTTGAGGCCTTTGAAGACTTGGCCCAATTTCTTATTTTAGAGCTGCGCCCCGCCCGCTTTCAAACATTCCACATTCCATAAACCTGCTTTTATCCCCCATGAAATACTGGGCATAGTTTTATAATTCTGCTTTTGAAAATATTTGGCGATGGGTGACTTTTAATCTTTTATTGCCTTTCTTCATAATCATGTTTACTTGAGATTCCTTGCAAAGTGAGAAAATCTGATGTGTAATTTTTCTCACATGCAAAAATATTTATGAATATTAAATTTAACGACAGATGAGTTTGGCATGTGATATTCAGTAGAATATTTAATTAGACACTTACTGATTCCACACCTGCAGCTTTATTTTTAGTTTGGAGCAAATAACGTTTTTCCCCCAGGTCTGTCTCCAGCACTTTTGTAGACAGCATTGTTCAAGCTCATTGGCCCTGGGCCCTGTTCCTATGGTGCCTAATGGGTGAAACAGCTTGCTTCCCGTGCTCTGACCTGACGGCTTGGGCTGCTTCCTGGAACTGTCATGACAAAAGCTGCCTATCCCTTCACGAGAATTCAGTGCAGTGTCTACAAGGAAAGGGGAGGGATAGTGGAAGGAACCAGCTCTCACCCTAGCATTTTTGGGCCATAGACTTGTTAGTCTGATGAAGCTCGTGGATCCCTTCTCAGAACAATGTTTTAAATGCACAAAATAAAATACACAGGATTACAAAGGAAATCAATCATATTGAAATACCATTAATAAAAAGAATAAATTTGTGACATAGTAATACACATGTTTTTTAAAAATGTACTACATGACAAAGTCTAGCTGTGGGCCTAAGAATTACTATAATTTCAAAGTAGCAATGCGTATGAATAATATTTTGAGATATCAGCACTTAGAGGGATCTGATATGAGAATATTTGTTATTTCTATGGATGACAAAGTCATAGGTACTTATGCTACTACTATGTGTTGCTGTCTATTTTCTTTTTTTAATATTTTTATTTATTTATTGAGACAGAGTCTCACTCTGTCACCCAGGCAGGAGTGCAGTGCTATGATCACAGCTCACTGCAGCTTCAAACTCCTCGGCTCAAGTGATCCTCCTGCCTCGGCCTCCCGAGTAGCTGGGACTATAGGTGAGCACCACCTCGCCCGGCTAATTTTTTCTGTTTTTAGTAGTTCCTGGCTAATTATTTCTATTTTTTAGTAGAGACGGGGTCTTGCTCTTGCTCAGGCTGTTCTCGAACTTCCAACCTCAAGCGATCCTCCCGCCTCAGCCTTGGTAATTATGTTTTCTGTCTACTTCTCAGAACCCATGTTTTCTATCCATGGCTGTGGACCCCAAGTTAAGATCAGTGGAGATGAGAAATGTTCCCAATAGAGCGAGTTATTATGGGGAGAGGATTACAGACACCACATGACTCCCAAGCCTCAGAGATTCTAAAACTGAGTCTCTGGAACTCTCAGCCCCCAAAACCACTGCCTTCAACTCTCCTGATGAAGCATCAGTGGAATGGAAAGCAAGTGCCCTTTGCTGATACAGAGTGTTTGAGATGCTCTCAGTGATTTCCAATCTCCTGTTCAAGGCCAGAGGTAGGACTCTGAACTGTGCTCCCCATTCTCTTGGCAAATGGCTCCCAGACAGCTCTCCTGAGCCACCTACCTTGGAAGCTTTTAATTTCATTCGAAAATGTATTTCATCATTAGTTTAAAGTCCACATTTCACACCAAACCACCCACTAACCTACCTACCCGTCCACCCACCCATCCAAACATCTAACCATACCTTTCCTAATGAGCCCACGCTGTAAAGGTATGAATGTGTAACTTACCTCGCTTTTCAAATTCTTCGCTTATTCATAACATCATAGTGAGAAATAGCTACATTAGCGCAAAGGATCATGTATGGTAAAGCCATCCTCAGATGTTTCTAGCGTAATTATAGAAAAAGCAAATCAGTCATTTCACTATGTGGTTTTAGGGCTAATGTGTGAGATAAGCAGGTTATTCTTGGCTTCTTCTTCTTCTTTTTCTTCTTTTTTTTTCCTTAGAGACAGGGTCTCACTCTGTCATCCAGGCTGGCCTGGAGTGCAGTGGCAAGATCACAGCTCCCTGCAGCCTCGAAGTCCTGAGCTTGAGTGATCCTCCCGCCTCAGCCTTGTAAGTGGCTGGGACTGCAGGTGTGCGCCGCAGCACCCAGCTAATTTTTTTTTTTTTGTAGAGATGGAGTCTTGCTGTGTTGCCCAGGCTGCTTTCGAACTCCTGGCCTCAAGCTATCCTCCTACCTTGGCCTCCCAAAGTGCTGGGATTACAGTCATGAACCACCAAGCGCAGCCTATTCTTGGCTCCTTGTCCTCAGATCTGAAATGTCTAATACTGATGGTAAAATTCCCTATTTCACGTGTAAGTATGGTTGTGATTTCCAGCATTGCTGATTCTCCCTCTTTCTTTTTCCTCTCTCCTCTCAGAGGAAGATGGAACAGCAGCCTGTACTCCCTATCTGTTTTGTCAGGAAAAAATGACGATCTAATCTATGTCGTTGTGATGTTGTTCTTTCTCGTCCCGGGCCCTGAACTTCAGAACTCTCATCTGGGTAGCTGACTCCATGCATGGAAACACTTACCAGTAGGTTAAATTAAGACA
>CAUYSK010037396.1:0-40564 GCA_963575035.1 Avahi laniger
TGGGTTGTCTTTTTCTTCATTCCGCCCCGTGGAGATGATAACTTGAAGGGCCACAGGAAATTATTTGCTTCTTTGAAGCGTTTGCCAACAGTATAGATTTCATGAATCAGATCTTCCATGCAGATGATGCCATATTTACCAAGAGATCGAGCAATCAAAGCATTATCTGTCAATGCAATTCGTTTCTTATTGATTTTGCCATAACCACGCTTATAGATTAATTCGTTTACTGACTTCAGGTTTGGGTACCCCCATGCAATATATGGTTCTACAATCCTCAGCATGTTAACTGAAGCCTTGTTGAGCTTAACAAAGGTTCCATTGAAGATCTGGCGAAGGCGAAGAAGCTGCAACACCTTTCGGACCTTTGGGCTCACGCCATTGATACCTCGGATCCTGATGACAAATGACAAATGCCAATTTGGGTTCTGCAGGTACATAGAAATTGCCTGCTTTTCTCACCATCCTAGCCATTCGAATCTCAGTTCTGTACATCTACCTGTATTCCTTATGATAATGCTTAGCTTTTTCATAGATAAGCTTCCTCCTTGCCTTTCGAAGCATCTTTTGGGCAAACTTCTTTCTCAGGCGTTTTATCTTCAGCTCTGCGAAATTCCTTCGCTTTTTCTTAAGGGTTTCTGGCACAGCAGGAACCTTCTTTTTCTTCTCTTCGGCACCCTCCATGGTTCCAGCCGGAAAAAGAGCTTCTTCTGTAATCTTTAATATTGCTGTACTGATTAACTTTCTAATGCTAAACCATCATGGAATCCTGGTATAAATCCAATAAGGTTATGATATAATATTCTTTTCTTTTTATATATTGCTAGATTTAGTTGGCTCATAGTTTCTTTAGGATTTTTGCACCAACGTTCTAAGAGTTGTTAAACTTTTTGATTAATGATTTAGTTTTGGTATGATATTTTTCATTACTAAAAGATCCATTTCATATTTTAATAGGTCACTTTTTATAATAATTCCCTGCATATATTGTCAAGTTGCCTTTTATTTTTTGAGACACAGTAAATACAATCTTTTTTAAAAAACTTCTTTCTTGTAATTCCAGCAGGTGATTTTTTTGGTCTGTTTTTCCTGTGTATTAATATCTTTACTGAGCTATCTCAGTCATGGAGCTTTGTTTCCTTTTATGTAGGTTACTTTTTACTATATACATGTCATTACCTTCGAAAAAAATTTGGGAGCATTTTTGAGGCCTACGATGATGCAGGTGATGCTGGTGAGGATCTGCATTTGTTTTTTCCAGTTGCCTGAGGAACTCCCAGAAACAATCTCAGCCTGAGATTCACTGGGCCACCCAGATAATGCAAATCAGGGCTGCAAATCTTACTGCGGCCTTCCAAGGGCCACAACTTCTCAGACAGGTTTTTTCTCTTCTTCTTTTTTACCTACTCACTTAACAACAAGACAACTTTGCTGCATTCCTCGTGGACATATGTGAGAGTGTGTATGGATTTACTTCTGGTTCATCCTTCTCCTAAGAACCCTCTGGGGTTCTAGTTCATGGTGGGGCATGCCATCATCTATCCTGCTCACCACCTCGGGTGCACTCAGGGTCGTATCTCTTCATTAATCCACCAAGCTCAAAGCCTAAATTGGCAGGAGTTTGTAAATCCCTTCAGGGCATTAGGATTTGGGACTTATGTGTCCTGTTTACGTCTCCAAGTTCCTGTTTTCCCTTAGATTTTGGCCTGGTTGTTTCTATTTTCTTTTCAGGTTTTCAATTTAAAAAATAATTTCTCTAACTATTTTAGTTATTCTCTGCAGCAAAGTTATGCCACAACTGGAAGTAGAAGTCTCCTAGACACTGCGTTCTATGGACAATGCTCACTGTGTCATTACTGTCCAGGTGCCCTGAGTGTAACTCTTAACTTCACCCGCTTCCCCCATTTCACCTCCAATCCTTCACCAGCTCCCACTGATCCAGTCATAATCGGCCACTGTTCTCTCCGTACCTGGGGCCACTTTTCTAATCCAGAGCCTCATCATCTCTCCCAAACTTTTAAATAGCCTATAAACATATCACTTTGCCCCAAATCTCACATTTTTCAATACGTCCCCCATATTATTCTTCTAAAATACAAATATACTTAGGTTAATAATCAATCTTTTGATTACATGAAGAAATTCTTTAGCTTGACTCAAATGGGCAACTGGGTTCAGTTTACCTTCATGGTGTCATTGTCAATGAGTCACCCTGGGAAGCATATTTTAGCTACAGTATATTCTAGTATATGTGCCATACATTTCAACACTACGTCTTAATTCCTCTACATGGAATGTTTCACTATACTCTTACCTTGATCTTTGTGTATTAAATATTTAACACTGTCAATTTAAAATTTCTTTTACATTAGCACTTCAATTGATTTCTTCTAGTGTTCCTCACAATTGTGTATTTATATATCTTATAGTTTTTAGAGCATTGACTCAATAGTGACATATTTTTACTATTGATACTTTATCAAAGAATGATTTTGTTTATTAAATAAAAATCTTGCTTTGTGTGAATATTAATATTACCACTTATGCCTTCTCTCCAAGTCTATTTGGCATGTTTGTTCAAGTCCTTATTTATATTTTTTCTCTCTACTTTTGCTTTAAGTTTTTCTCTCCTGGCATCATATTTCAGGATTTTAAAATCCAAAGTGAGAATCTGCATTTAATGGAGAAATGTCGACTATCCTTGGATATCTGCAGGGCTCACTCCCTCATTTCCTTCAGATCTGCTCACCCTGACCTCAACACACACCTCACTACGCTATGGCAATATACCTGGTACTTCCTATTTACCTTACCCTTCTTTCCCCTGCCCTAGTAGCATTTATCTTACACACGGCCTGTTTTTTGCTGATTATCAGTTTCTCCTGATAAGTGTGTAAGTTCCACAAAAAAAGAAACTGCTAGAAACCTAGTGACTAGAACAGTACCTGTCATGTAAGAGGTACTCAATAAATGCTGTTGAATAACTGAATAATCACATTTATGGTGACAACTGTAGACCGAGTCTACTTTTGGTTAGTCTATTTTATGGTCTGTTTTGTATGGCCACTCTATTTCCTTTGGCTTTAAAAAACAATTTGTATTGTAAACACATTTTAAAAAATTCTATTGATGATCACAATAAAGGCTTCCAAAAAATTCCTAATTCCATGTATATATATATATTCAGATGAGGAAATAGTGTTTTGGACTACCTTTTAGTGATGGAAAAACCTTGGGTTTTTGGCTTTAACTTTTTATTCTTCATCTGATCTTTTAAATTCTTGATTGTTTTTCACGAGGTTCTGAGAGACTCACCCACATTTTAATTTTTGGTATCAATAATGTTCATAGTTATTTCTTCAGAAACATGTATAGTGAGGTTTTTCTTATTGTCAAGTGAGCTTTTCAAAAGCATAACTTTGCTGATATAATTGCTAAGGTTCAGTATACCATACTTCATTGATAAACACGATAAGGTATACTTCTTTCACATTTTAACATCTTGAAAATTGCGACATCTTATAATTGATGTGTCTTACAACCATTTTCCGCCAGGGGGCACTCACACCATAGTGGTCAATTGCCTCCACATGCATGAACTCTGAGTTGTTTATACTGTCATCACTGTAACTGAGTTTCCTGAATCATGTTGAAGTTTATTACAGCTTAAAATGCCTTCAAAAATATTACATTATAATTTGGCATTGAAACAAAATTATTGTGGGTGCAGCAAGGGAAGAAACCAAAGCAACAGGCCATATACTAATCAATAAAGCCAATGCCACTGGAGGAATTACTATAGTTTCACATTTTCTTGTAGAAAACCGTCAGGTATTTTATAGGACCTAAGAAAGGAAGCAACCCATTCTAGATGAAAATTGCATTGTCTCACTACTAAGATATATGCAAATTGATTGCCTTATCACACACCAACCAACACAACCACAGCAGTAGAAATGTCAGAGCAATTCATGCATTACTCAGGACCACTGTTAACTGTGTTAAAGTTTAATTAGAAAGGTTTTTATTTCTTTGTGTTAACAGAACAAAGTGCATCTTATAATCAATGGAATCTTGATAAAATACACTGTTTACAACATCCTTCTGTTGAGTTTGTATACGATTAGTAAGTTAAGTTGGTTTTAAATTCTTAGGCAATACTATTTTTCTTTGAAGATTCTATGGAAGAGTATGTGATAGGCATTGTTACAGCAGGAGAACTTAAGGCTGACTTGATTTGCGTTTTTTGGTGCTAGTAAATCTTTTTTTTTCCTTTTAAAATATTTTAATATTAATAGATTTAGGAGGTACGAGTTGAATTTTATTATATGTATATATATTGTACAGTGGTAGAGTCTGGGTTTTTGGTGTACCCATCACCTGTGTAGTGCACATCGTATCCCATAGGTAGTTTTCCATCCCTCATCCCTCTTGCCCTCCCTCCTTGTTAGTCTCCAATGTCCATTATACTACTCTGATGACCTGGTATAGCCATAGTTTAGTTCCCCTTATAAGTGAGAACATGTGGCATTATTTTTCTGTTCCTGGTTACTTCAGTTAGGATAATGGCCTCCAGTTCCTTCCAAGTTGCTGGAAAATATATACTTCATTCTTTCTTATTGCTGAGTAGTACTCCAGTGTGTGTGTGTGTATACTGATCTCCATAGAGATTATACCAATTTACATTCCCATCAACAGTGTATAGGTGTTCCCTTTTCACTGCATCTGTGCCAACATCTACTGTTTTTTGACTTTTTAATAATGGCTGTTCTAATTAGAGTAAAATGGTATCTCATTGTTGTAACTTGCATTTCCCTAATGATTAGTGATGTTGAACATATTTTCATATGTTGTTGGCCATTTAAATATCTTCTTTTGAAAAATGCCTGCTCATGATATTTGCTCACTTTATAATGGGGGTTGTTTGTTAGTTCCTTATAGATTCTGGGTATTAATCTTCTTCCTCTTTTTTTTTGAAATAAAGTCTGCTCTATTGCCCCGGGTAGAGGATAGTGGTGTCATCATAGCTCACTGCAACCTCCAACTCCTGGGCTCAAGCAATCCTCCTGCCTCAGCCTCCCGAGTAGCTGGGACTACAGGCACGTGCCATCATGCTCCGCTAATTTTTTCTATTTTTAGTAAAGATGGGGTCTCGCTCTTGTTCAAGCAATCCTCTCATCTTGGCCTCCCAGAGTGCTAGGATTACAGGCATGAGCCACTGTGCCTGGCCACTGGATGTGTCTTTGTTGGACACATAGTTTACGGATATTTTCTCCCATTCTGTAGGCTGTCTATTTACTCTTTTGATTTCTTTTGCTGTGTGGAAGCTTTTTGGTTCAATTAAGTCCCATTTGTCTATTTTTGTTTTTATTACATTTGCTTCTGTGGTCTTAGTCATAAATTCTATGCATAGGCTAATGTCCAGAAGAGTTTTTCCTGAGTTTTCTTCTAGGAATTTTATGATTTCAGGTATTATATTTAAGTCTTTATCTGTCTTGAGTTAATTTTTGTATATGTTGAGAAATAGGGATTCAGCTTAATTCTTCTGCATAAGGCTATCCTATTTTCCTAGCACCAATTATTGAATAGTATATCCTTTCCCCAGTGTATGTTTTTTGTCTGCTTTGTCGAAGATTGGTTGTAGGTATATGGCTTTATATCTGGGTTCTCTACAATGTTCCATTGATTTATGTGTCTACTTTTATGCCAGTACCATACCCTTTTGGTTACTACAGGCTTGTAGTATAATTTGAAGACAGATAATGTGATGCCTCCAGTTTTGTTCTTTTTGCTTAAGATTGCTTTGGCTATTCAGGCTCTTTTTTGGTTTCATATGAATTTTAGAATTGTTTTTTCTAATTCTGTGAAAAATGATATTGGGATTTTGATAGGAATTGCACTGAATATGTAGATGGCTTTGGGCACTATGGTCATTTTAACAATATTGATTCCTCTGAGCATGGGATGTTTTTCCATTTGTTTGTGTCTTTTACATTTTCTTTCATCTGTGATTTGTAGTTCTCCTTGTAGAGATCTTTCACTTCCTTGGTTAAATTTATTCCTAGGTATTTAAATTTTTTGCAGCTATTGTAAATGGGATTGAGTTCTTGATTTAGTTCTCAGTGTGGCTGTTGTTGATGTATAGAAATGCTATTGATTTTTGTATGTTGATTTTATAACCTAAAACTTTGCTGAATTCACTTATGAAATTTAGGAGTCTTTTGGAGGAGTCCTTAGGGTTTTCTAGGTATAAAATCATCTCATCAGCGGAGATAATTTGACTTCTTCTTTTCCAATTTGGATGCCCTTGTTTTCTTTGTTTTGCCTGATTGCTCTGACTAGAACTTCCAGTACTATGTTGAACATGAATGGTGAAAGTGGGCATTCTTCTCTTGTTCCATTCAGGGGGGATGCTTTCAACTCTTCCCCATTCAGTATGAGGTTGGCTGTGGGTTTGTCATGTAAGGATTTTATTATTTTGAGATAGATTCCTTCTATGCTGAATTTTTGGGGGTTTTTTACTATGAAGGGATGTTAGATTTTATTGAAAGCTTTTTCATATCTATTGAGATGATATTTTTTTGTGTGGTTTAAAATTCTGTTTGTGTGTGGTGCATCTCATTTATTGACTTGTGGTTGTTGAATCATCCTTGTACCCCTGAAATAAAACCCACTTGATCATAGTGAATTATCCTTTTGATGTGCTGTTGGATTTGGTTTGCTAGTACTTTGTTGAGGATTTTTGTATCTATGCTCATCAGATATTGTTTTGTAGTTTTCTTTGTTGGTTGCATCCTTTCCTGGCTTTGGTATCAGAGTGATATTGGCTTCATAAAATGAGATAGGGAGGATTCCCTCCTTCTTGATCTTTCGGGACAGTTTCAGTACAATTAGCATCGGTTCTTTGTACATCTGGTAGAATTAAACCGTGAATCCATTTGATCCTAGGCTTTTTTTATAGGGAGATTTTTTATTACTGATTCAATCTTGCTACTCATTATTGGTCTACTCAGGAGTTCCATTTATTTTCTGGTTCAGTCTCAGGAGGTTGTATGTTTTCAGGAGTTTATCCAGTTCTTCTAGATTTTCTAGTTTGTGAGCATATGTTTGTTCACAATAGTCTCTGATGATCTTTTGTATTTCTGAGGTATCAATTGTAATGTCTCCTTTTTCATTTCTGATTGTGTTTATTTTGAACTTCTCTCTTTTTTTCTTGTTTAGTGAAACTAGTGGTTTATCAATTTTGTTTATCTTTATGAAGAACCAACTTTTTGTTTTATTGATCCTTTGTGTTGTGTTTTGTCTCTATTTCATTTAGTTTTGCTCTGATCTTTGTTACTCCTTTTCTTCTGTTAATGTTGGATTTGGTTTGTTCTTGTTTTTCTAGTTTCTTGAGGTGCAATGTTAGATTGTTAATTTGTGATCTTTCTACTTTTTTGATATAGGTATTTAATGCTATAAACTTACCTTTAAGCATTACTTTTGCTGTATCCCACAGGTTTTTAGTATGTTATGCTTTCATTTCATTCAAGAAATTTTTAATTTTCATCTTTATTTCTTCATTGACACAGGGATTGTTTAGAAGCATGTTGTTTAATTCCTGTGTGTTTGTATAGTTTCTGAAGTTCCTCTTCATATTGACTTCTAGCTTTATTCCATTGTGGTCTGAGAAGATACTTAATATGATTTTGATTTTTAAAAATTTGTTAAGACTTGTTTTGTGGTTAAAATGTGGTCAGTCTTGGAAAATGTTGCATATAGTGCTGAAAAAAAATGTATGTTCTGTAGTTGTTGAGTGAAATGTTCCATAAATGTCTGTTAGGTCCATTTGGTCTAAAGTCCAATTTAAGTCCAGTGTTTTTTGATTTTCTGTCTTGATGATCTATTAATGTGAGTGGGGAGTTTTAGTACCCCACTATTATTGTGCTGCTATCTCTTTCTTTAAGTCCAGTAATATTTGTTTAGTGAATTTGGGTGCATATATATTTAGAATCATTATATCCTCTTGCTGAATTGATCCCCCTTTATCATTATATAATGACCTTCTTTTTCTTTTTTCAGTTTTTTGATCTAAAGTCTGTTTTATCTGATATAACCACAGCTACTCCTGCTTGGTTTTTGGTTTCTGTCTGC
Organism: Avahi laniger; assembly: GCA_963575035.1. Lineage (NCBI taxonomy): Eukaryota > Metazoa > Chordata > Mammalia > Primates > Indriidae > Avahi > Avahi laniger. The sequence goes on from CAUYSK010037396.1 coordinate 8,134, forward strand.
ATGGAATATTTTCCACCCCTTTATTTTCAATGTATGTGTCTCTACGGGTAAGGTGAGTTTCTTGTAAGGAGCATATATTTGGATCAGTTAAAAAATCCATTCCACCAATCTATATCTTTCAAGTGGACCATTTAATTCATTTATGTTCAAGGTTATTATTGATATGTGAGATTTTGTTTTTGTCATATTTTCAGTTGATTTCTAGTTGTTTTATAATTATTTTGTTTCTTTCTTTTTCTGTCTTTTTGTCTTTGCGGTTTGTTGAACTTCTGTCTTGTTGCCATAGCTCTCTTTCTCCTGTGTGTGATTGTTTTATAAGAACTGTGAGTTTTATATTAATATTTTTATGTGTTTTTGTGATGGTTAATATTGTCCTTTCATTTACGTGCTTAAGATTCATTTCTACATTTCCTATAGGGTCAGTCTAGAGGTGACAAAATCTCTCAGTGTTTGCTTCTCTGAGAAAGACTTTCTTTCTCCTTCATTTATGAACCGTTTTTTGGCAGGATGTAAAATTTCTACCTAGCAGCTTTTTCTTTCAACACTTTGAAAATGCCATCTGATTCTCTTCTGGCTTGTAAGGTTTCTGCTGAGAGGTCTGCTGTTAGTCTGATGGGGTTTTCTTTATAGGTGACTAGATGCATTTCTCTTGCTAATTTTAAAATTCTCTCTTTCACTACAACTTTAGTCATTCTGATTATAAGATGTCCTGGTGAAGTTCTTTTTGCAATTTATTTGCCTGGGGATTGTTGCGCCTCCTATATCTGACTGTCTAACCCCCTTGCTAGTCTTAGGAAGTTTTCATTGATTATTTCCTTAAATAGATTTTCTAAACTTTTTGATTTCTCTTCTCCCTTGGGAATATCAATAATTTGTAAGTTTGGTTGCTTTATGTAGCCCCAGACATCTCTAAGGCTTTGCTCATTCTTCTTCCCTCCCTTATTTTTATCTGACAGAATGACAAAATAAAATGAAAATTCAGATCGCAGAGATACAGAAATAAATTGAGAGTCATTGTCCCTTTATCATTCTAGGTTCATTAGCAAAATTCAACCGAGTTGGAAAGGAGTGGGCACCTGTCAGTAAGGTCAATCAATATTAACTGTATCTTTCACTGTGCAAAAACTCATGGAAGCTGTGTAGACTTGATCAAGGAAATCACAAGATTACCAAATCAAGGAGACAGACAGAAGAATGTCATTCACAACAACTCTACCTCTTACTAATTGTCTGTTTTCAGTTGCATCAATTTAATCAGCAAAAGTAAGCTAACATTTCTACTTTGGCAAGGATGTTGTGACTATTAAATAAGATGATATTTGTAACATGCTGAGCACAATTGTAGCTTGATAAGTGGCAGCTATCATTATTTGGCTTTTGGGAAAGTAAAATATAATACCACTGAAATTGTAATGGTGATCTGGGGTGTCCCTTCTTTGGAGCTATTCATAGACTCCTGCTTCTGTAGATCTGACAAATCCATCACTCGTAATAGTATTGAGATTTTTGGATTAGTTGATTAATAAGGCAGATTTTTCATATATCTTCTAATCACTGGACCACATGTAGTGTTAACACCAATAAAAGCAAATTCCTTACCTGCCTTTGTCAAGTAAACCTTTCCATTTCGGGAAACAAAAGTAATATCTGAAGAATAAAAACTATGAAAAGTCTTCTTTATGATATCATCATGAAAATCAGCTAATAATTCAAAGGTGTTGCCACCATCAATTGAAAGCCATACCTAAAGGAATAAAGAGATAATACTAACTCACTAAAGAGATACCATGTAATACTTAGCAATTACCTATCAGCCTAATCTTCCTATATAAGGAAAGTCATGTAGCATGGTCTTTTCCCATATGTCCACATTACACACACACACACACACACACGCACACACAGGTGTACAGAGATCTTACTTACTTGGTCTACTCAGACTCTGTATGACAGTGTTTATGGCAGAATATAAGGTCTACACAGCATGCATGGTAAACTTATAGAAGAACAACGTTATTTCTGTCATCTCCCAAATGGAATTCCCTTATTCATAAAAGGATGGAATGCTGGGTGCATTTGAATATGAGGGAGGGGTTTATCCCATCTTAATATAAAACTTCATGTTCTAGACATTTGGCAAGTATATTTGCAAACATACTTTGCATGGAAGAGCCCCTTGTCACTTGCAAGGGATGTGTCCTGGGACCTTTGTAAGTCCTCAGAACACTAATCTCAATATGGAATATAAATTTCTCTATTTCCTCATCTTTAGTTAAGTGTTGTTTGAGGATAAAACAGACCAATCACGTATTGGATTAATCCAGCTTGTTACCTCTTTTAACAGCCTAAGTGTCATTCAAATGAGGATTTTGGGTGTTTGAATTTCTTTTTTAAAATTAATTTTAATAACAAGTCATATCTGAAAATAGGCTTTTGTTAAATTTAAGACTTTGTAAATGTGGCTGTAGTATCTTAGACCACCATCCAAATAATTCTTCTTTTATACCTCATCTGATATTGATATAACCTTATTCTCCTCTATTCCTTATCAGAGGTAATCGCTTATCAATTTGAAAATTTTAAGCATTTACAATCACATATACATATATATTTATATACTCATAGAATACATACAGTACTGATTTCATTTTATGGTGGGGAGGAGAGGAAGGGTATGTCTGGGTACAGTCCACATTTAGACTTGGGCACAGGTACCCTTGTCTTGGACTGCATGCTTAGTGGGCCTGAATATTAAAAACACACAGAGAAAATTAACTGAATAACATATGGGTGCTTCTGTGACTCAGGATGCAGTGCTTATTACCAGCATAGCACAATCCATAATTCCAAGCATACGGTATGTGGATCTCCATTTTCACTCTCTCTTTGTATCCTGCAACTGTTACTGGTGAGCAGGATGTGGACAGAGAAGTGTAAGGGGAGGGTGCTTTGAACAGTATGAGTGTTCAAAATGATATACTGTACTTGTTCTATAAATTACATTTGCCATTCAACAATTTATGTCATCATTTATGTTCGTTCATGTGGATCACCACATTCTTTTATGCTGCTATATAGTATCTAATTTATAAATATGCCATACTTGAGATTTTCAATTAATACTTTTCTGCTAATGAACACTAAAAAGTTGTACCCAAATCTTTAGTTATAAACAATATTGCAGTGGACATTCACTTACCTGACTATTGGTATTAATGTTACAGTGTTATTTTTAGAGAAAACATTGAAAAATTGAGTTGCTGGGTCAGATGCTATTCATATTTCTATATTTTTAGTAGAGATTGCCAAAATGTGCTTCAATTTCACTGAACCAGATTATATTCCCACCAACAGTGTATAAAAGTTTCTACTTCTCCAAACCTTACTAATAGTTGATATTATCACAACTTTAGTTTTAACACATTAACTGCCATGTGAGTTGTACTTAACTCATGCTAGTTTTGGGCTGGGACCTCATGAAGCATATGTAACACATGTTTCTTCACCTTGGGAGCCACGAGAACTATTTTTCAAGTTGCATATAACTTACACACAGAAAACAATAAAAAATAACAAATTTTTCATTAAATTACAAAGGATTGTTTTGCTTTCAAAGTTTTTATTCTATTTTCTTAATAAAATACCATGGCCCCAAGGAAAAAAATTTTTTTCTAGTGCGGCAGTCAATGTGTTAATTTTTATTGATGACCTGAATGAAAAAAACATCTCATTGCATTTTCCCCTCAATATTTTAAATTATTTATCCATACATGGCTCACTTTCATTTCTTTAGATTATTTAATAATTAATGAACATATGTGAACTGACAGCCTAACTTAAGAATTAGTATACTGCTAGTAATTTACCTCCATCTACATATGTATTTCTCCCCATTCCTATCCCTCTACCTTCCCTCTCAGAGATAGACAGTATTCTGAATTGTGTGTTTTTCAATCCTTTGGATTTCTTTTTAAATTTTAGCACATACACATGTATGTTTAAATAACATATTACTTAATTTTACTCTTTATAAAAGGGTTATTGTCTTTTAGAACTTACTTCCCCCAATATTATTTCCTTATATTCATACATGTTGCATATTGTTCAGTTCATTTGTTTTTTTATTGCTGTTCATTATGTGAACAAACTCTAATTTATTTATTCATTCTCCTATTCATGGGCATCTGGATTATTTTCAGTTGTTCAGTGCTATTACTAACAGTGCCATGATGAACGTTTTAAAAAGTCTCCTCATATATGTATTTTCCTTGCAGAAAAGTGAAATTGGTGCAAATGTTCACATTTACAGGATAATAAAAATGCCAAATTGCTTTCCAAAATAATGGTAATTTACGATCCCATCAGCAATATACGAGATCTGGTTGATCCACATTTTTGCCAACATTTTGTATTGTCAGAATTAATTTTGCCAATTAAGTAGCTGAAAATGATATATTGGATTCTTGGTTTGCATTGCCATGATTATTTGTGAACTACATCATTGCTTCACATATTTATTCCATTTTATGTTTCCTTTTCTGTGATATGGCTATTTGTGTCTTTTGTCCTTTTGGCTATTAGGTTGTCTTTTTCATGTAGGAATTCTTTATATATTCTTACTTCTAATTCTTTTTGTTAAATGTGTCAGAAATATCATTTCTCAGTTTTCAGTTTGTATTTTTACTTCTTAAGATATCCTTAATGAAGAGGTCTCCTCCTCCTTTCTTCTCCCCTTTTTCTTCCTACTTCTTTCTCCTCCTCCTTCTTCTTCCTTTTCCTCTTTCTATTCCCCACCTCCTCCTCTTTCTCTTCCATTTTTTTAGGGAGGATGCAGAGAACTTTATTTAGGCAAAGTGAGTTGAAGAGACTTCTGTGATCTGACTTGGGGGCCTAACCAAACGAGTAACCTGACCTCTAAGTGGTTGACTTTCAAATGAGCTCTTGGAGCATATTCCCAGTATAATTTAGGATCAGTATCTACTTCATTTATTATATTTTATTTTGAATGTTTGACGACCCAAATTGTAAGTCATTGCCAAATTACTTTGCAAGTATCCTTTGTCTTGATTGTGTTGTATATAGATGGTGCTCAAAATTATTAAAATTAATTTAGATGTTTTCAATTTATGAAGAGATGGTGAGTATTTTCTAAGTCACAATACAAAAGTGATATGTGATTTAATTATTGGGGGCCTTATAATTTTTCCCACCTTTTTTTTTTTTAGCTTTTAGAAATAAATTTATTCTAAATATTAGCCCATTTAGTTGTTTTCAAAAAATATGGAACCCTTCACAAATTTGCGTGTCATCCTTGCGCAGGGGCCATGCTAATCTTCTCTGTATCGTTCCAATTTTAGTATATGTGCTGCCAAAGCGAGCACCACCTGTTTTTTAATTGAGGTAAAAACACATACAAGGTTTATCATTTAACAATTATTACGTGTACAGTTCAGTAGTGTTAAGTATACTTACGTGTTAGTGGAACAGATTTCCAGAACTTTTTAAAAATAAACTTTATTTTTTAGAGCAGTTTTAGGTTCATAACAAAATTGAGTGGATGGTACAGAGATTTCCCATATACTCCTTGCCTTCACACATGTATAGCCTCCCCAAATACCAACACTCCCCATTGGAGGGGTACATTTGTTAAAACTGATGAACCTACACTGACACATCATTGTCACTCACAGTCCCTTAGGGGTCACTCTTGGTATTGCACACTCCATCGATTTGGACAAATGTATAATGACATGTACCGTTATAGAATTATACAGAATATTTTCAGTGCTCTAAAAATCGTCTGTCCTCTGCCTGTTCATCTCTCCCTGCTCTGTAATCCCTCGCAACCACTGATCTTTTAGCTGTCTCCATAGTTTTGCCTTTTCCAGAATGTCATATATTTGGAATCATAAATTTGCAGTCTTTTCAGATTGATTTCTTTCCCTTAGTAATAAGCAGTTAAGTTTCCCCTACGTCTTTTCATACCTTGGTAGCTCATTTGTTCTCAGCACTGAATAATATTCCATCATCTAGATGTACCACAGCTCATTTATCCATTCCCATAGTGAAGAACATCTTGGTTGCTTCCAAGTTTTGGCAATTATGAATTGCTATAAACATTCATGTGCAGGGCTTTGTATGGATATAAGTTCTTGACTCCTTTGAGTAAGTACCAAGGAGCATGATTGCTGAATGATATGGTAAGAATATGCTTAGTTTTGGAGAAACCATAAAACTATTAATATCTTCAAAAATGGCTGTACCATTTTGCATTCCCACCAGTAATGAGAGTTCCTATTGTTCCACATCCTCACTAGCATTTAGTGTTGTCAGTGTTTGGGATTTTAGCCATTCTAATAGGTGTGTAGTGTTATTGTTGTTTTAATTTGCATTCCCTGATGACATATGATGTATGGAGCATGCATTTATATGCTTATCTGCCATCTATATATCTTCTTTGGTGAAGTGTCTGTTAAGGTCTTTGGCCCATTTTTCTTTTCTTTTTTTTTTTCATTTCAAAATATTATTGGGGTACAAGCAAGTGTTTTTGTGTACATGGATAGCTTTTGTAATGTTTGAGTCACAGCTAAGTGTGCCTGTCACCCAAATAGTGTTCATTGTACTACTAGGTAGGTTTTTGTCTTTCCCCTCCTCCCCTCTCCCCGCTGCTTGATTTCCAATGACTTTTACTTTCCTCTGTGCATATTGGTTAGTTCCAATTTATTAGAGAGTACAATTGATGTTTGTTTTTCCATTCCTAAAATACTTCACTTAGGATACAATAGTCTCCAGTTCCATCCAAATTGCTACAAAAAGCATTAATTCATCCTTTTTATGGCTGAATAGTACTCCATGGAATACATATACCACATTTTGTCAATCCACTCATGAATTGATGGGCACTTAGTTTAATTCCGTATCTTTGCAATTGTGAATTGTGTTGCAATAAACATTCAAGTGCAGGTGTCTTTTTGGTAAAAAGACTTCTTTTCCTGTGGGTACATACCCAGCAGTGGGATTGCTGGATCAAATGGTAGGTCTACTTTTAGTTCTTTGAGGAGTTTCCATACTGTTTTCCATAGAGGTTGTACTAATTCTCAGTCCCATCAATAGTGTGTATTTCTTTCTCTCTGCATCCATGGCAGCATCTATTGTTTTTCAACTTTTTAATAAAAGCCATTCTAACAGGGGTAAGGTGATAGCTCATTGTGGTTTTAATTTGCATTTCCCTGATGATTAGAGATGTTGAGCATTTTTTCATATGTTTTTTGGCCAGAAAAGCTTCTATTCATGTCTTTTGCCCATTTTTTGATAGGGCCGTTCGTTTATTGGATGGCCACATGCAGAAGAATGAAACAGGATCCCTACCTCTCACTACAAAAATTAATTTAAGTCGTTTATCCATCTTGAATTAGTTTTTATCCATCTTGAATTAATTTTTGTATATAGATGTGGTCTGAGAAGATACACAGTATGATTTCAATTTTTTAATATTTACTGACACTTGTTTTGTGGCCTAAGATATGATGAGTCTTGGAGAATGTCCCATGTGCTGATGAGAAGAAGGTATATTTAGTAGTTTTTGGGTAGAATGTTCTGTAAATGTCTGTTAGGCCCATTTGTTCTAGAGTCTAATTTAAGTACAGTGTTTCTTTATTCATTTTCTGCTTAGATGGTCTGTCAAGTTCTGTCAGTGAGGTGTTGAAGTCCCCAGCAATTAAGATGCTACTGGTTATTTCTTTGCTTAGACCCAGTAGAATTTGCTGTAGAAATCTGGGAGCTCTGGTGTTAGGTGCATATGAATTTAGGATTGTAATGTTTTCTTGTTGAGTTGCTCCTTTTACCATTATATAATGATCATCTTTGCCTGTTTTCATCATGATCAGTTTAAAGTCTATTTAATCTGATGTAAGATTGGCTACATCTGCTTGCTTTTGGTTGCCATTTGAATGGAATATTTTCTTCCATCCCTTTACCTTGAGTTTGTGTGAGTCCTGTGGTTTAGATGTGTTTTTTGGTGACATCAAATACTTAAGGTTGTGTTTTTTCATCCATTCAGCCGGTCTATGACTTTTAAGTGAATCATTCAGACAATTCGTGTTGAGGGCTAGTATTGTTATGTGGGATGCTGTTCTGTTCATCATGTTGGATGATATCTTATTGTTTTATTTTCCTTCATGTGCCATTGTTTTATAAGAGCTGTGAATTTTAACTCTGGGATGTTTTTGTACTGGTTGGTATCTATTGTATTGTTCCATGTATAATGCATTTTTGAGCATTTCTTGTAGGGTTGGTCTAGTAGTGACAAATTCCCTCAATGTTTGCTTGTCTGCAAAAGTCTTTATTTCTCCATCATTTATGAAACTTAGTTTTGTGGGATACAAAATTCTGGACTGGCAGTTGTTTTGTTTAAGAAGAATACAAATGCAGCCTCAATCCCTTCTGGCTTGTAAGGTCTCTGTTGAGAAGTCTACTGTTAGTCTGATGGGTTTTCATTTGTAAGTTAGTTGTTGCTTTTGTCTTGCAGCTTGTAGAATTTTCTCCTTCATTTTGAGTTTGGCCAAGTTGATAACTATGTGTCTTGGAGATGTCCTATTTGCTATGAATCTTTCTGGTGTTCAATGACCATCTTGTATCTAGATATCTAAATCTCTGGTGGTAACAGGCAACTTCTCCTCAGTAATTCCCTCAGATAGGTTTTCCATGCTTTTTGCTTTTTCTTCTTCTCTCTCTAAGATACCTATAATTTATGTATTGGCTTGTTTCACATAGTCTCATATTTCTCTGAGTGATTGTTCATTATTCTTTATTCTTTTTTCTGCATCTTTGACTGACTGGGTTAGTTCAAAAGTCTTTTCTTCAAGCTCTGAGAGTCTTTGGATTGGTCTAGACTATTGATGAAGCTTTCCAATGCATTTTGAAATTCCCTAAATGACTCTTTCATTTCTTTCAGTTCTGTTGTATCCATTCTTATGTTGTCAGGCTCTTTAGCAACTTTTCATATTTTTCATTCATTTCCTGAAATTTTTGTTGTTGTTGTTTCTTTTTGTTGGTTTTCAAATTTCTCTTCAATCCCATTCATCTTGTTTGCCATCCATATTCTGAATTCCACTTCTAACATTTAGACAATTTCCTTTTGGTTGGGGTCCATTGCTGTGGGTCAATTGGGATCCTTGGGGGTATCAGACTAGCTTGCTTTTTTCATGTTGCCAGAATTCTTTTGTTGGTTTCTTCTCATTTGAAACCTCTTAGCTCAGGACTGATAGGTTTGTGATACACCTGTTCTATATTGCTGGGAACTCTCCTACTTAGTGAGAAGGAAGAGAATAGTGCTTTTGTGTCCTTCTCTGGAGGACTGACCTGGAGGGAAAGCAGCAAATGCATTGAGAACCTGCAATGCAGCCATTCTGCATTGTCCCATTTCCCTGTGGTTGTCACAATCCAAGCCAGTGCTGGAGGATATTCATTTGGGTTGGTGGGTTTTTCCCCAGGCTGCTTTTGGAAGCTTGGGCAGGGGGGTAGGCAATCCTTCTCCATGGAGGCAGGTGGCATGACCTTGGTTGGTGTCCAGGCACATCAGAGGACTACAGCCAGTTGTGGAGCAGGCCATGGGACTTTGGTGGGTGCCTGGGCTATGTCATGGGACCTTGGCCAGTGCCTAGGTGGGTAACAGGACCTTGGCAGGTGCCTGTGTAGGTTGCAGGACCTTGGCAGGCACCTGGGCAAGTCATGGGACTTTGGCGGGCACCCAGATGGGTCGGGGCACCTTGGCTGGTGCCTGGGCAGGTTGTGAAACCACAGCCAGCAGTGAGGCAGGTCACAGGACCTTGGTGGGAGCCCCTGTGCATCGTGAGACCTTGGCCTTTCCCTGGGCACCCAGCAGGATCGCAGCAGGTGGTTGGGTAGTTCGCGAGAACTTCGTGTCTGCCTGAGTGTGTCACAAGACTGCAGCAAGCAGCAGGATGTGTCATGGAACCTTGGCAGGTGCCTATGTGGGGCGTGAGACCCTGATGGGTTCCTAGACAGGTTGGGGGGTCTTGGTCGGTGCCTGGACAGGTTGTAGGACTGCAGCCAGTGGTGAGGTGGCCCATCAGGCCACAGCTACTGGACCACTGTTGGCTGGCAGGGCCAGGGAGACATGTGGTGTCCGGCTTGGGGCATTGTGGTGGCTGGGGCTCTCCCTCCACCCAGGTCTGACTGTGGCAGCTGCTGCAGTGCTATTCAGATGGCAGTGGTGGTGCTATCGAGATGACAAAATGGCAGTGGTGGCAGATGCTGAGGGCTAGTGGGTGCCTGCTCTGATCGTATCTCGGGGAGGCAGCCAGTGGAGAGGGAATGGGGGATGTATGGTACCCAGTCACAGTGCACTGAGAATGCCCACCCTCGCTGCTCCCTTCCTGGCCTGGCAGGGGTAATGAGGAGGCAGCTGCAGTGCAGCCAACCCCTCTGCAGACCAGTCCTTCTGGGGCTGAGAATACAGAATGGCATCTGTTGCAGCGACCTGGGATCAGAAGCTGGTGGGACCCCATTGTTTCCCTCTGGTGAAAGGCTGCTACGCCATCTCCAAGCAGCTCCTGATGAATTTGGAGGCCTGCTGTGGTGGAGGAGCCCCCTTGTAGGTTGGGTTGCAGTGTCCACTGGGGGAGTGCCGACCCCCTGGATCTCTCCCCAAACCCTCTCCAATGTGTGTACACTTCCCCCAGGTACCTTCGGATCTAGCCAAGCGGATCACCCTGCCTCCCTCTTCCCCACTCTGGGTGTCTCTAGTCACTTCTCTGATGATTCACAATGCTCTGAGATGGTCCATCTGTGGGTGAACCTCTACCAACAACCTTTGATCCTCTCCTTGAGAGCAGCGAGCACATGCTGCTTCTAATCCACCATTCCACCATCTTGGCCTCCCCACCCTCTCACCCCCTTGAACTTAGAGGTTTTGAACATTTAGTGTGAAAACTTAAATATGGAAGGGAGTTTCAAGAACACATAGAAACAGGGTTATCACCTTCAAAAATCACTAAATTGTGTACAGAATATGGATGTTTGAGAAACACCACTGAGAAACTGAATTATTAATAGCTGCTTTCTTTGGAAATCACTGCAGTGTTTTCTTAGCTCTGATGTTTACATATTTTGTGGTCCTTACTTTTAAACTGGCTGATGCCCCATAGACGGTAAACTGCTCCTTTACCAAACTTTCAGGCTACTGATACAAAACTAACTGACTGAAGGAGAGGCCAGAGGGTGGAAAATGCTACTGGAAAGAGCTTGAAGAATGAAAGAGCCAGAAAGTCAAGCTCATACAAGGTCAAATAAAAAAAGGCAAACATTAAATGCTGGGAAAACTAGATATAACACACTTTTAAGGGGTTAATGGCAAAATCCAAGTCACTCAGAGCTGGAAAAAAATGTAACATAATTGGCAAAATTCAAGATAACTCTAATGTACCCATGGCTCATTTTTATCAACCAGTGAACCTTTTTTAACCTTTTACCAAAAGGTAAAAATTGACAATATGCACTAAGCTTAGCACACAATAAATAATAAATAAACATTCATTGTCTTCCCTCCCACTTCTATCTCTGAGGTCATCAGAGTAGCTCTGTTCTCAAGGTACAACCCTAGGCATGAAGTGAGTGGATGATTTACCTCTAACCCAGAGTGTGAAATTTCATGTGTACACACCTGATTGCCATAAGCATATAGAAAGTGGCTTCGGGGATGAAATACCATTCCAATAGGAGAAGAGAACGATGAAGGAAATCGGAAAGGTGGAAATTTTGGTCGTAAATTTGGTTGGTTATTCTTTAGGATGCTCACAGAGACAGTGGCAATTCTCCAGAGCTAGATAAACAAAGCAAGAGCAAGCGTAAGACTTTTGTCATTATTATTAGTCCATGTTACAAGTTTTAGGCTTTCTTGTCACTTGGATTTTTATCAAGAGAGGGTCACATCCATTAACACAGCATAGAACTAGAAGGATTAGCAATCTTGTCACTCCACTACCCTCATCCTTGCCACACACTCATCTTATAGATGTTGAGAATGAAGTTAAGGAGATTAAATAATGTGTCCAAAGTTCTATAATAAATAGCAAAGAGACTTTTATTATAGAATCATTATGGAACTCTGAAGACAGACTCCAATGCCCACACTCAATGTGGATGCCTGAGCCATACCACAATTCTATTGATCTTGAAAGGGATCAGCATAGGACATCCCCAAATACATGACATTGATAAAAAGATAATTTTAAGCTGAAGACTTTTGAGATCCAACAGATGCAGGAGAAAAAATCTTCTAGGAGCTTCTCTCATCTGACTATGAACTAAAATAAAATCCCAATCCCCCTAATGACTGAATGGATCCCCTGTTGGCCAAGGGGACGCCAGAGAAACCTTAAAACTGAGTTCCCAGCCATGATGGGAGGGGAGGTCAAACATACCTCATTATACTCCCTCCCTTGCTAATGGCCATTAGGTTTATTTTCTAAGGGTTAAACAGAAACCAATCTCATGATCCAAACCAGCATTCTTTCCTGATAAGTGACCACCAACCACAAAATGGTTTAACTAGTTTACAGAGGATGTGCAGAGAGGGTTTTCATGTTCTTGCTTCACCTTTTGACATCAGAGGACTGTCTTTTCTGAACATAGACTCCATAAAGGGGCATAAAGCATAATTGTGCATGTGCTTGTTTCTCCTTTCACAAATATTCATGAATGCTCCTATAGCTTACTAACTATGTATATTTGGCCACCCCACTCAGCATAAATTCCTGTTTCCCTTGTCTGTCCCTCAAAGTATGTGTTCCTGGCTTCTGGCCGAGGTTCTGCTTTCCCGCCTGTCAGAGTGGCCACCCACAGGCTGTAGCCCTTTATGAGAAATGAAGCCCTCCTTTCCAAATTTATGAATCTTGTCGTTTTCTTCAGTTAATATGACTGAAAGCAGCAACTTCTGGGAAATGAGGCTGCCAGAAACTCCTCTTTGGGGCAGATCCACTCCCAGAAGGGAGAATGCAAAGAAAACCTACCCCAAGTCTGTTTTCCAGGGGAGGTGTTTTGACCGTGAAGGGGAAAAGACCACTCATCCTTGCATAGACAAACAGTATCAAAAACATTATCTCCTGTTTGTTCTTCTGAAAACCAATTTATCTTTTTTTAAAAAAGTCATCTGTTTTTCTTTAAGTGCCTTTCTCCCCCTCCCCTTCACCTATTAAGATGGTATATAACCCCCCAAATTCTAAACACCCCTTTTAGTTACTCAGAACTGAGTTTTTCCCATGTATATGCACATTGCACACATAAATAAACTATTTTCTCTTCTCCTATTGGCCTGTCTTTTTTCAGTTTAATTTTCAGGCTCCAGTGATTGAACACAAGAGGGTAGAGAAAAAATTTTTTCCTGAGGGTAGAAGCTGATCTTATGTATTTTTTGAATGGCTCTAAGAATAATTCTAATTCACAGCTAGGGTTAAGGACCTTTGGAATAGAAAATATAGATCTGTGCCAAATAGTTCCATTTTTTGTTGATTTTAACTAATGATTTTATGGCACTTTAAATTTATATAGAAAAAACTGAGTTTATATTCTCCTGGAGAATTAGCAAGGGAGAGTCACTATGCAAATAGCATCACATTTTCCATTTTTATCAAACTGAATAACAATCAGAGGTGAGAAATCTCTAAAGAGTCAAACCACAATATTAATCTTAGATAATTTTGTTGCAGTCAATTTTATCAGGTTCTATTGCCAAAGATAACAAGAACTTGGAAAAACTTTTGCTAAGGTAAATCTTCATTATTGCAGTGTCCAGAGCAATCACTTCTGGGATATGCAGCCCACCTGGTTGTAGAAGAGGTAAACTCCAGTATTGTACTCTTGGTCAACAAGAAATGTCATCACGCTTGGAGGGGCATGTTTCCTTCCTTTTAAAACGTAAGGTAAGCAAGGTAACCATTCAAGAAATGGTTCTTTACTATAAAAACAAGAGCTTGACTACAAAAAGAGAAAGGAAAAGTTAAAAAAGAAAGAAAAAGAAAAAGCCATTTTTGAAATATAAGTCCTAATTAGTTCTCAAAGGAAAAGAAACTAATGAACCATTGTGCTGTCCTGACTGACCACAAATCTTTTTAAAAATCTTTAATGTCCATGTCTCTCTTCTGCAGGATATGAGTCCAGAAAACACTTCAAAGCATCTCTTTCTGGTATGGATTGTTTTTTTAGAATCACTGTAGGTATTGATTAACATAATTAGGTAACTATCATTAAACCCAAGTAGAGAAACCTCTGGGAGCACAGAGTGATTGTTAAGCCTTTCAATCTATAGAATTGTCATTTTTTTAGATTAATAACAATTCATGAAATTACGCACAACTAAATTTCTTGCCTTATAAAATATACAATATCATACCTCACTTAGGGTCCTGTTTCTCTCAAAAGCGATGGTAACATAATCAACTGAAAAATATAAAGGTATAGAAATTATGAGGAGCATCTATATTTGTAAAACAAGAAAGGTTAGTGTTAATAAAATAGCCTTCATAAAAAATAAGAGCAGTTATGTATCATCAATTAATGTATACTCAAATATAATTTTTGTATACTTAAAGCAGGTGTGCCTATTGTCTCAGATTTAAATTTGATTTTTTTCTCAGTTTTAGGACATTAAATTAAACAAAACAAACACACCTTTACATTTTATTCTATTTTTATTTTATATCATTTTATTAAATCTATATATGTTATCTATATGGATAAAAGCCTTTTAATACAGTATACCTTTGACTAAAGTTTACCTTCAAAGTGTTCTCTGTTAGCAAAACATCTTTCATTATACCATAATTTTCCCTTGACATAGTCAACCTACATAAATAAATGAAAATATAATTTAGGCAATATGTAGACTTAAGATATAAAATAGAAAAAACTTACTAAAAAATTTCAAAGTTTGATAGTTCAGGATGTGAGGCAAAGAGAGAAAAATTGTACGCAAATAAGATAAAAGGTTGTAGAATGAGGACTAAACATTTTGAACAATACACAAAAAAGGAATAAAAAGAACAGAAATTGCACAGGGATCAGCATATGTTAGTGGAAGATGCTCTTGTCTATGAACTGTCTTTCTAAAGCTACTAGAAGCCATTAGCCTTTTGTCAGTTACAATGAGTCACATGTTTATCTTTTATTCTTCTTTAGCTGCAACTGGGTTTAAGGAGCCCGCACAGAAGCCAGACAGTTGTAAGAAGCAACAGGGAAAAGGTTTTGAAAATTGATTGTAAGAGAGAAGCTTCAAAGAAAATGGGAGTGTATATGTAGGATATTAATTAAATGCAATAGTTTGAAATGGTTTTGTTATAGGAAGTTTCTGACTTTCAAATTATTGAGACACAAGGAAGACCTTTTCACATTTTTATAGACCAGTAATAAAATCTGCATAATCTGTGCAGAGAAGCCTTTTACATGTTCCAAAATTGTGGTGATGGTTACACAACTCTGTGAATATACTAAAGGCCACTGAATGGTACATTTTAAATGGGTGAAGTTTATGCTGTGTGAATTATATCTTGATAAAACTTCTAAAGAAATAAATTAAAAAGCATTTAAAAATGGAATGGACAACAATGCACTTGAATGGTGGTATCTTCAAGCTAAGATGTTGTATTAAACAAACATTTCGGTTCTCATATAAATGTTCAGATTTTCAGGATACTATAATTATCATTATAATATCTGGGCAATTAATATCTTTATTGGGCCCTGAACTATTCCTCTTCTTTCTCTTTCAATTCCTTCTTGTTTTTTCCTACTTGGAATTAAACTGGTTAACAGCTAACTGGTACATTATCCTGGGGAAAATGTAATTCAAATCAGGTTTACCTCATTCCAAGGGTAAGCTCAGGACCCAGGCCTGATTCACAGTCAAAATCTGACTTTGTAATGGAGAGGGGAGATAACTGATGGAACAAAGTCCCCAAAAAGGCCATAAACAGAGCTGTGGCTACATAATATGGCATTTTTGTGCAAATTAGAAAAAGCACCCCTTTTTCCAGGTAGGCACAGACCTACAGCAGGGTAGATGGACTGGAAAGTAAAGCCTTAGTCAGATGCTAGCCTCTGCTCTCTTCAATCAAGTGTCCTTGTGCAGAATAAAACCTGAACAACCATAGCAAGCCTGGACAGAGAATATGAGAAGGGGTATTGGTAGCTTCTAAAACAAGGAGGAGCACTTCTTACTTTGAAACAGAAGAGGAGGTCATTGTTTAATGGTTGCTAGAAATAATTTTTTAGTTCAAACTGTAAAGAATATTATAGCAACAGGAATAATCTATTCTTAAGTCACCAAATAAACAAGTATCTTCTAACCAACTCTGGGAAATTTAAAGCTTCTTACCCTTTCAAAACCACAAAAGTCTGCCCTTGAAAACTAGAAGAAAAAAAGAAACTTTAATTTTTGCTTGCATATCAGAAGGCATAACAAAACACAGCAATTTCAATTATACCAAATGAAATTATACTTTTCTATTCCAGCAGTTAGCATGATCAAACACTAAAATACTCAACCTCTGAGGTAGTTTTACACACTATCTTGGAGAGTCCCCCTTCAGTCTTTGTCTCATTTCACCATTTGGTTAATCTATTTATACCTTAGTGTAATTACAGAAAGGATTTGAGGTGAAAATCATACCTTTTAAGGATTTAAATGGAGGAGTTAAGAAATGTGTAGGAAGATACTAAGTGTGCCACCTACTTGGTTTAGGAAATCCTACTTGGGTTTAGGAAAACATGTCCTTAACCTATTATTTTCTCCTTTGCCACTCTGCTTCTTCTGCCCAGCCCACTGCACCCCAGAGATCAGCACTTCAGATGTACGGTCCATGTCTGCTTCTCTGCACTTTGAATTTAAGCCATTGAAGCCTTCCTGGCTTCTTCAACTCTCTGTTTTAGCAATTACATGATAAACACATAAAAGGCCAGATCTATTGGTTGTCTGAGCAACGAATGGCACTTTCTCAGAGATGGTGAGGAAGGAGGGGAAACTGTGAATATTCATATACCTGAAGAAAAATAATAATACCATGAATAAGAAATATACATGTTGTATTTCTTAACCAATACAAGTGTCCCTTCTTTACTTTCCCTTATCTTTTCTTCTACTGCTCCTAAGTCTTCATTACTGGTCTCATCTCTGTTATGGTAATTTTTGAGAGATATTTACTAACATGTTTAAGAATTTCATGGTATGCATATTACATATCCTCGCCTAGACACATATTTACATCTCTCAATCCCGATGCTCGTGCTTAATTTATGTTATTTTGTAATACTATATTTAGCTTTACAAATTACCTTATTTTGGAATCACATATAGCTATAAATATATTGATAAATTGGTCAATAGATAAATCTTTTCTACATGTGTATTTAAAGCTTACTATAAATTTATATAGCAATAAAACTAGCACCATTTCCAAATTATATATTCAATACTTTAAGGCAAAGGAACAATTTGCTGTATTATGCTTTTACATTTTTTAAAAGGAAGGAGTATTTCAATTCTAAGATATATCACACAGAACTCAAATATCAAATATTTCGTTTTCTGTCGTGGAAGATATTTAAGGTTAACTATTAGTTACAAAGCAATTTACATACCATTAAGAGTTGGCGTGATGGATAACGAAGATCTTCACTTACAAAAAGACCCAAAGTTGTGAGGATAACTAAAAAATGATTTGTTAAAACCATATCCACCACTGAAAGGTCTGCATGTTCTAAAAGAAGAAATGATACCATTGGTTAAAAAGAAAGAAAAAAAGTGAGCTCCTTAGCAAAGCAATGACATTTTATAAATATCAATCAAGTGTTGATATTAATATAAGTGAAATGCTGAAGATGAAGGCACTGTTAGAGGAATTACCTTCTTGAAGGTGAGAATAGACAGTATCTGTCAAGTTATACCATGTAGTATCATGATAATTCCAAAATCCAGAAAAGGTTAGGCCTATGTAAACACCTACCATGAAAGAAAAGGAAAATTAAGGCTAGATAACTTTACAAAGCTAGTCACTCAATTCTGCAGTACTAGGCCTTCCCAGGCAAGAGCCTGAATCTGTTCTATCTTCCAACCCATTCTCCTCTC
Source organism: Avahi laniger (assembly GCA_963575035.1). Lineage (NCBI taxonomy): Eukaryota > Metazoa > Chordata > Mammalia > Primates > Indriidae > Avahi > Avahi laniger. The sequence goes on from CAUYSK010037396.1 coordinate 26,273, forward strand.
CCACCCCAACCCCTCTCCTCTCTGTTTGATTCTCATTTCTCCAAGCATTGGAAAGATGAAGTAACTGCAGGTTACACCACAGAATTTTATCCAACCACCTGACTGATACCTAGAATAATTACCTCTGGAAATAATATGCCCTTAAAATAACTCCTCCTAATATATTGGTTTATCCTTTTAAAATATTTTCTAAGCTGTACTATATTTGTTTTATATTGAAAGAAATAAGAATATGCCACCCCAAAATATGCCACTTTGGCTTAAGGATTATTTTGAGCTGAAGGCAATTGGGAATCAACAGATGCAGGCTCTGCCCTCCCTTTATCTGCGTAAAAGCAGGGCATAAATTTCCCCTTGTACCAGGAAAAGAAGAGCATTTTTATCACTGGAGACGGGGGAGTAGACAACAAGACAAGTTTGCAGAAACACACCTTACTGTAATAACCCTTACCTTCCATTAGTTCCCTGTATTTCCTAGTCGCAACTTCCTTCCCCCTCCTTGTAGTCCAAACCCCTTTCCTTTGTTAAAATGGTATGTGTTAATAAGTTCCTGAATTTAACCACCTGAGTTTCACTTCTTTTCTGTGAAGTGTCATGCACACAAATATTAACAAAATTGTATGCCTTTTCGGAAGTTTTGCCAACAGGCATGACTACTGGGAGCAGGGGTTGGGGGGGCAGTATGGGGAGCCTAAAGACACTTAACAATCCAATGCATATACTTTGTTTCCAAAAGAAGAAAGTAGGGCAAATGGTATTGTGAAGTGCGTATTGCAACTTCCAACTCTTTTCTGTGTAGGGAAAGATGTAGAAGGAAGTTTTATTATTGTCTACTTTTTCCAGAAAGAGAAAAACTAAAGATAACCTTAGTCTTTCTAAGTGTTAAGTCCAGTTTTATAGGTAACAGTGGGAAATTCTAAGTGGGAATGATTATAGGTGTCCAGCATGATATCATATGACCAGACTCCCGCTAAGTTTAGGGATATTTAATGGAGAAATAAGAAATAAAATAAACAAACACTTTATACTGGTTAATATTTTTAGACTAAAATTAAGTTACAGGCCACTCTCTATGACAAACTGCCCACAATTGTAGGTTACAGAAGCTGATGTAGACCATTGTGAGGAGTTTGGCTTTTATTCTAATGGCAAAGAGAAGCCACTGGAGTGTTTGAAGCAGGGAAGTGATGAAATCTGGTTTACACTTGAGAAGATCACTCTGGAGGGTGGGTTGTATTGGGGCAAAAATAGAAACAGGGAGACCACTTAAGAGACTATGAATTAGTATAATAGAAAAACAATGTTGACTTGACATAAGATTTTAGCAGAGAAGAAAGGTGATCACATTGGGGATGGACCCTGGAGATAGTACCATTCTGGAATACAGTGAGAGTGAGAGTAGTCAAAAATGTGTCCTAGATTTCAGTTTTTACTAATTTAATACTAATTGGGATGAGAAATACTGGAAAGGAATGGATTTTGGAGGGAGATAAATCAAGAGTTCTGGATTAGACTTGTTATATTTGAGATGCTCATTATATATCAAGAGGCAATGCAAAACAGACAATTGAACATAGAAGTGGTTTGGTCTTAAAGGGATGGTCGGCACTAGCAATACAGATTTGGGAATCAACAGCCTGAAGGCAGCATTACTACCATCAGCCTGGATTAAGTCTTCCAGAGAGAGAATGTGATTTCTTAAGGAAGGAGAGTCAAGAACAAAGCCCTAGGTTCATCAACATTTAGGGGTCACACCAAAAAGGTGCCCTCCTAGAAAACTAAGGATGAACTATAAAAATTAAGGTGAGAAAAGAGGAAAATAAGGATATTGGGTGAAAAAAGTGATAGGAACGATATATCAAAGTCTCAATGATATCAAAGAAATGGTGTGTGAGTACTAGCATAGACTGAAGGAATGGGGGCAGTGGACAGAGTGTGAGATGCTCATGGTGAAGATTTTGGGGATGATGACATTATTAGAGATGACGAGGTCAAGAATACAACCACAGGAGTAAGATGGGGAAAAGGTCATGGGAAGAAAGGAGGCCTTGAAACTGGGTATTGCGTGCATCATCCATATGGATGGTGAAGTCACCAAAAATAGGGACAAAAATCAGGGTGGAGAGGAAGGCAGGGACTCAGAGGCTAAATTCATCAATGAGTGAGTGACAAGGAGGTTACTATATGCTGGTAACCAAGTTGACTTAGAGGGAGGCAAAGTCTGAGTTCAAAAGAGCTGAAAGTTTCAAATGAGAAGATAGGAGTAATTATTCAGTAATAGCCCTAAGGACCAATCTCCCCCATGGGCTTTGAGATATATGACATGTGAGAGGACTAAGGGGAAGAATGTTGTCCGGGGATGACTAGGCTACTCTTTATGGCAAGAAAGTTAAGGGACCATTTAGAGAAAAAAATACTGGTATGGGGGAGTTTGTTGATGACAGACCACAACCTGGGACTTGTGACTGGCACCTGAATTGGGGGATGGTCTTGTGAGACTGAGTCTTTAATTTGTGTGTGTGTGTGTGGGAGGGCTGTGGTAACTCCAGGTAGCTAGTACCACAGTGGAATTAAATCACAGGACACCACTTGGTGTCCACAGAGAACTAGAGAATTACTTGGTGTGGAATCCATACATTTGGTGTCAGAAGTGTTGTGAATGAGAATATAGAGAAAAACAGATGCTATTAGATATTACAGGAGTAATGGAAAATGCATATATAATAAATAAAATAATATGATACCTTGGGAAAACAATATCCATGGCAGGAATAGCAGATGGATTAGAAATAATGAATAATCTCTGGGAGGAGTAACATTAATGGAGGGCAGAGGATAAATGAAATTAGGAGAGACACTAAAGTCACCATTAACATGGCAAAAGTCACAGCAAAAAATATACTTAGTATATCACACTTGCAAGTAGAGAAGGTGGAATGATGAAGAGTGAATAATTAAGTGATTTTAAGAAGCATTTTTACTCCACTATGTCTATGCATTTAGTTTGTGCTACGAGTTAAACATCATTATTATAAAATTCAAAAGCCACTTCCAACATTTAATAAAGCTGTAAACTTACCATTAAGTGTGGTATTCAAAATGAAGCCTAGTAGTGCTACATCGTTGGCACAGGGGCATTTTGTCACTTTGAGATCTATCACATGTGGATATAATTTGCTGACCTCACTTTTTGGAATCATAATCCCAAGAGTCCACTGAAGAATAGGTTCTGTGGAAATCAAATTTAGGTATTCAAGTGTGGCAACACTCTTAAAAATGGAATGTTGCTACCTTCCTTTAAAGCTTTTTAAAGAACTATGTAAGGAAACTATTCTATAGTTCAAGAAAGGGTATATTACTTCACTGTTCATTGGTTAAAAATAGGTTGATTCTCATTTTCCAGGGTAGAAGGAATAAAGCCTAATTCCCCTTGATAGCGGCCAAAAGGTCACATTGCAGAAGAGCATACGGGATGGGAGATACTGCTTTGGCCATATTTGGAAAATACCATTTGCCACAGGATCTATCCCTAGAAATGGAATTTCTGGATCACAGAATGTGCACATTTACAATTTAGAGAACAACTTCTGCATGAAGAGCCCACATATTTACTTTTTGCTCTCTTCCCCAATGCCATCAAAACAGCAGTAGACATATTAATATAAAAATGAGAATAAATCCAGGGTAGCAGTGGAGAACAGGGAAAGTTATCATTAGTGGCTATGAGACTTAGAGGGATTTCTGGAAGAGAGAAAGAAGTCAGGAGCGGGATTAACAGGAGAAACCAATCAGAGGTGAGGCACCACCGGCCCAGCACAGGCAGAAGAGCAGCACAAGTGGCAAATAAGGTCTTTCACGTCGTGAAACAGGCTTTCCAGGATTTGATGTCCTTTGGATGCCTCAGCTTTAATTCTTGCCAGACCTGCCCGCCCAATCTAGGATCTAGCTCATGAGACTTTGAGTATCTGGTTTTCTCCCAGCCCTTTTTTCAGGCCTCTGTTTTGATGTCACCCTCTCTGGGAAGCTTCTGTGAAGCCCTAGAATGAGTGAGGCTCTCCTCCCAGGTGCTCCAATACTCTGCACTTCACTGTAACTAGAAGACTAGAACTAACTCTTCCTCATGAGACTGGGGTAGATAATAGTCCTTTTGAAAGAATTTAATCAGACAAGGGTTCATAAATTTTAAAACATAAAATACCATTAGTGGATATGCAAAGGATTAGAACTAGATAAAATCAAATTTTCATGCACAAAAAATGGGAGGATTTTTTTCTCCTGAAAAAAAGTGAGAAAAGAGAGCACAGAAAGTAAGCCAGGGCCGTTTGAAAGACTACTACTGCCTGAATTTTAAAAATAGTCAAAGGACTTTTAAGAACAGAGATAGTTAATAATCAGCTCTTTAGCTATTTACACTCTACCACGTAAATCTCTGTCTCTCCAAACTTTCAATAAAATCTGCTACAAACTCAAAGACTTTCTGTCATTTTTTTTTTCACTTTGTGCAAAGCAAGAAAAGGAGTTAAGTTTACCTCTGGGTTGACACAGTATAGGGCAGAGATACCCAAAAAGGGAAAGAGACATGATTTATAACTAATTCAGTCACTCAGGAATGCAAAGAAATTTAGGAAAAAGTAGCTGACTTTTTAGGGTGTAGTACATGTCTGCAGGCCATTCACACCCAGATCTTAAAGAATAGGGGGATTTGAGCTTACCTCTGGGACATGACTGCACTGAAATGAAAATGTCCCTTTATTTCTGTAGGAAAGTCTTGAAGTCGGAGACTGTATTAAGCGTTTTAATAACAAGGGAGTGATTAAAAGTTTTGACTGCTACTGAAGCCAAAAAGGAGACAGAAAAGTGATCAATATGACGGTCACTGGTGACTGTGATGAAGGGCAGTTTGAGTGGAGTGGAGGACACAGAAACTGATGAGTGGTTTGGGGTGAGGATTGGGGCAAGATAAAGAAGCAGGGACAAGACTTTCAAACATCTCTTTTGAGTCCAGTAGGGAATAAAGACTTCTTCTAGCCTTAACCCTTGATTCCCATGTCCCAATGCTTGCTCCTCACGTCTGCAGCATTTCAGTGAACGATATCATCCTCAACTTGACTTGCTACTGCTGTTTTCTCCCCCCTCCCCTCCCCCCTCCTCCCGGGTCCACCAGGAAGCCATAGCAGCTCTACTTCCAAAATGCACTCTGAAGGCTCTACTTCTCACCGTCTCATGCTAACGCCGCAGTCCGAGTACTCCAGGCCATCTCCTGAGTGGACACTGCAGCAGCTGCTACCAATTTCATTCATGCTATCCTTCCTCAAGAGACAGTTCTCTAAACAGCAGCCAAAGCGATCTTTTTATAGAGGATAAATCATAACTTATCAGTCTTCTGCTTAAAATACCCTAATGGCTTTAAATTATAATTACAATCAAGTCCACAGTTTTTACCAGGATCCCTGCCAGCCTCTCCTAACTCATCACACATCATTCTGTCCGTCATTGACTACGCTTCAGCAGCCCTGATCTCCTTTCAGTTTCTCAAACAGATCAATCTCATTTTTGCATCTGGGTCTTTCAAGGATTTGTGAAGCTCTTTGCTGCCATTATACCTCTGTATATTCTACATAAATATAATTTAATATTTTAGTGCAGTTTATAATTGGGTATATCTCAATATGTAAATGATTCAGATTTCAGATTTTTTTTAAAAAATTGAAGTAACAATTTTATATTCTTATTTTAGTACTTAAAAATAGCATAGGATGTCAAAATACCAGAGAGTCCCAAAGCCAGGATTGCAATTATTATTGCATAATTGACTCACTTTTAAAAATTTTTTGAAACTATGAAAAAAATCTACAAGTACATTTTGTTATGTTTGTTTCAGATATTTTAATTTTGGTAAAAGAAACAAGACAATATAGATACAATTGAAGACTCCTCTGCCCCCTTCCCTAGTCCCATCCCAAGTTCTCCACAGATGCATAAAATTGCTGTGTATATTTCTAGTCTATGTTTTTATATTTTTCTGCAATATGTATGTATGAAGACTATATAGCATTGTTTTGTGTACTTTCTGAATTTTAGATTAATACTCTCTTACTCTATTCTGCAACTTGATTTGTCTTTTCTTTTTTTTTCTGTCTCAGTTGCTTGAATCAGAATGAAACTTGGCTTTTCACTCTGTTTTTGATGATATATATATGATTTTATTCCCTTAATTTTAATAGAATATATGAGTTTTCAAGATGGCTGGCTAAAGGCAGCTAGTGTTCATTTCTTCTTCAGAGAGCAATCAGGATATTCATCAAGTACCCATATTTCAAATAGATCATCAGAGAAAAAATGCTTGAAGATAACAGAGAGGAGACAGGGAGACCCTGAGGATGAAGGCAGAAGCTGGACTTCTAGCACAGGGCCACTGAGAGCCTTCAGTGGCCCCTGGACCTGGATCCAGGGAAGGGGGCTTGGCTGACTCTTACCTGCAAGTGCCACCTACTGACCTGGGTGTTAAACTGGACGTGCCAATATAATTCATACTGTTAGAAGTACACAGAGCTGTGAAAAGAGAGATTTCAGAGACCTCCATCTCCCCTTCTCGATACAAGGCCAGGAATCTACCCACACACATACTGTACAACTGCTACAGCCTACAAATACTAGCAAGTGAGAAAAAGTGAGAAAAAACCATGCTAAGGCTCTCTATAACCAAAGTACTCATTCAGAACCTAGCCCCTTCAAACGTATCCATAAGCAAAGCCAAAGGTCCATATCCAATATATGCTACAGTCACACCCTTAAGCAGGAAGGCAAAAAAGTTCCATCTAAACAAAAGAAAATTCAAAATCAAGAAATGACAGCCTCTCCAGATGACAAGGAATCAGCGCGAGAACTCTGGAAGTGATAAAACAGAGTGTAATGACCCCCGAAAAGGATCACACCAGCTTTCTAGCAAACAATGGATCCAAACCAAAATGAAAATACTGAAATGACAGATAAAGAATTCAAAATATGGATTGTAAGGAAGCTCAATAAGATCCAAGAGAAAATCAACTAAAAAAAAACCAGAAAAATAATTCAGGAAATGAATGAAACATGTCTTAAATAGGTAGATAGATTTTTACAAAACCAAATAGAACTTCTGGAAATGAAAAATTAATTTAGGGAAATGCAAAATAAAGTGGAAAGTTTTAAGAATAGACTAGACCCAGCAGAAGTAAGAATTTCAGAGCTTGAAGACAAGTCTTTCGAATTAGTCCAGCCAGTCAAATATAAAGAAAAAAAGAATTGGATGAACAAAGGCTCTAAGAAGATACTCGGAAGTGGGGGCAGGGTGGGAGGGTGGTGAGGGATGAAAAATTATCCATTGAGTATAATGTACATTATTCGGGTGCCTGGCATACTAAAAGCCCTGACTTCACCACTACATAATTCATCCATGTAACAGAAAAAAAAAATTTATAACCCTTAAATCTATTGAAATAATAAAGAAATAATAGATTGAAACAGCTAAAATAAACCCAAATGATAGAAATTCTATATCATAAATGGTCTATGTTGTTCGAAACTTTCACTATCAAGAAAGCAAAAGAAAGGCTGAAGAGCTTTTGAAGATTTAAGAAGTCTAAAGAGACATGAAAATTAAATGCATTTTGATTCTGGATTGGATTCTGGATAAGAAAATTATAGCTATAGAAGTCATTGTTGGGACTATTGTCTAACTTTAAATATGAACTGCATGTTAGGTTATAGTATTATTTCAGTGCTAAATGCCTTGATCTTGGTTAGAATACTATAGTTATACAATAAAATATCTTTTTTCTCGGGGAAAAAATCCAGAATATACCAACATGTATTTTCCTGTTCCCCTATTTATAGACATTTAAGTTGTTTTCAGTTCTTTTTTATTATAAACAATGCTGCATTAAAGAGGTTTGTACATGTCTGTTAGGCACATATACAATCATATTCCTTTAAGGCAGTTCTCAATCCTCACTGTATATCAGAATCACCTGAAAAGATTTTCTAAAACTACAGATGCCCGGCCCTACTAATAGAGATCAGATTTTAATTGGTGTATAATAGAGTTCAGACATCCTTACATTTTTTAAAGCTCTCCAGGTGATTCTTTCCATAAAATGTAATATTTATTTATTTTTACTCTGCATTTTATATAGCATCATATCCAAGTGGGACTAGAACAATAAAAGCAAAAAGAAAGGTGAGGATAGTGAGAATAAATACAAGACCCAGAACTGAGGATTAAAAAAAATTTATACTACAGTTCTATAGGTGATTAAAAATTGGACTATACATTTCCCATCAGACAACTGAAAAAGAGAAGCCTATTAGTTATATTACTCTGTGTTTGTAAACTTAAAATAACTAATTTTTAATATTAAGAAAAACCCAAGTGTTATTACTAAGACTAGGCAAGAATTTTTACTGGTAGTCCTCATAAAGAAGACTTTGGTGCAATGAACAATATTTAACTAAGATGCATCTAAGATACAAAAACTAACTTTATAAAGCCATTGTTAAACTAACTTTATAAAGACCCCCAATGTGGCCAGAGTAAAAGAGATATTACCATATTTCTATAGCACTCTTTACAGACCTCTATTAACGATTACCTACATGTATTTAATTCTTTTTCTGCCCCATCAAGGGTCAGGATTATCTCTTATTTATTTATTTTTTATCTCTAGGACTTAGTACAGAGTCTGGCGTATAGTAAATGTCAAAGGTTTTTGAAAGAATATATGAATTTCATTTTATTTTTGTCTGCTGGCATTTACCTCGAATACTATCCAATAGGGTTCCTTCAGTAGCATAAATATTTAATCCATGATGTAAAGTGATCCTTACTAACCATTCTTCTACAGCTGCAATATCTGTTTGAAAACAAAAGACAAATAATCAACTATTTTTTCATATGTCATGTTGGTGAAATTTAAGGACACATGAACATTACCAACAATGATAATCTTTTCTTTTCCAATCATCTTGACTGCCTTTGTATGTCATGTTTCCTGTGTTATCCCTATAAACATTTTGCTGATAAAATAACGAAAAAGGAATTATGAAGTGATCTCACCACTATAGCAATGAATACTAATATTTTAGATCATAATTTTTCTCCTAGAACTGTTGTGGCATGATAAAAAGCAAATTCTGACACTTCTTGGGAAGTGGGATAATATTATTGAAAAGTAGACAATGATTAATTAAAATACATAGTGTAAACCCTACGGTGAACACTAAAAAAATGTTTAAGGTACAAATAATAAGCCAATAGTGGAGACAAGATGGAATCATAGAATAATTAGAATGAATGAAGACAACAAAGAGAAAAAAAGTAAAACAGAAGAGATGGAACAAATAGAAAACCACCTGTAAGGGGGTAGATTTCATTACAACCATCCATATGAACAATTACATTAAATGTAAATGGTTTGAAAATGTCAACTAAAAAAACAGATATCTAGATTAGATGTAAAAATCAAGACTGAACTATATGCTATTTTTAAGAAATCCACTTTAAAATGTAAGAATGTAGATGGGTTAAAAGGAAAAGAATGGGTGGGGCCTGGGGAAGCCATCAGCAGCACAGCAGCAGCTTTAGCCTGGGAACTGCTGAAGTGGCTGCACCTACAGGCCGGAGCTGAGGCTGAAACTGAAACTGGAGTGCGCTCATGAAGAACACGGTTTGACTGCACAGGTCCTCATGTCCACTCAGGCAGGTAGGCGGATCTGTGCACTGTCCTGGTGAGGCTATGGCTATATCAGTGGCTAGTGAAGCAGCTGGTACCCAAGTAGACCAGGTGCTATTTGTGCCTCTTGTTGTCACTGCTCTCCATCAAGCAGTTCCTAGAATTTGGGAGAGAGATGGCGTGAGAGAACATCATATATGATTCTACAAAAGGAGATTTCTGTGCTACTGGCTAACACAGTGAGGGAAGTCAGTTTTCTGACGGATAATTTGCTTAACTGGCCTGCAGTGGGACTGGCTCAAAGTTGGTATATTCAGAACTTTCTTGAACTTTTAGAATAAGAAAATAAGAGCCCTGAGGATCCACAGATCTTGGATAACTTTTCGTAAGTCCTGTTTTAAGCCAGAAATAAAAGCAATGATGTGGTTCCCATAGTGGTACATGGAATGATTAAATATAAGGAAAAGTATGTGTTTGATCCTTTCAGCAGTGACAACATCCAATATTTTCTGGATTGGTTTTATACCAGCTGTATTTCTTCCCACGTACTTATTAATCAGCACACATTTTTGTTTGGTAGTGACACTATCCTTGCTCACCCTAAATACATAGGAAGCATTGATCTCACGTGTAATGTGGCTGACATCATGAAAGATGTATATGAAACAGCCAAGAGGCTGTGTGAATAGTATTTAACTGGTAGCTCCAGAGCTGGAAACTGAAGAGTTCAACGCCAAAGCTTCAGACAAACCTACTCAGGTAGTTTATGTGCCTAGACATCTGTTTCACATACCATTTAAGAATTCAGTGAGAACAACAGTAGCACTACATGGAGACAGATAGGAGAGATATTTGGCTGTTAAAACTCTTGTTACTTTGAGTAAAAAACATTTATCCACTAAGATAAGTAACCAAGATGATGGTGTCTCACACTGAAAAGGTATCTTTTTAAAATCACACGTATTTGTTTCCTCATAGACATAGCCTTGAGCCTAAAAGATCTGCCCCATAGCTGGATTTGGTTAAAATTTGCCATTTTTCATCTGTATGCTAGATATTTTCAAGGAGATCTAAAACTATTTGATAGAATGAATGGGTACTGATGCTATCATTTATTTAAAGGCACTTTTAAGTGAATCATTTGAGAGACTTCCAGTGTTTTTAATTTTTTTTTTTTTTTTACTTTTTAGATCTTTGTGGTGACTTGGAAGAAAAACTTGCAGTTTTTAATAAGTCTGTTTGGCACCATTACAAAACCACATCCGAAGCTGGCGAGATGATTGGTGCAATCCTAGCAATAAATCCAGAGATGCTTCAAAATACAAGACTAAGCAGGAAAAGATAAAGACTAACAGAAATTTCTAATACTCTCTATGAAGAAAGTTTGTCTTTTACAAGTCAATCAGAGAAAACTCCTTTCCTCTACCAACTCTTGAGCAAGGCACCATAGTGATCCCAGTGCTTGACTGTTTATTTTCTTCATGTCAGCTGGATATGTCCATGGATCCCTTCCCATAGCCTCCCATTAAAGTAGTTACTTGAATAATTTTTCATCATACCCTGTTGCAGTGTTGTTAGTGAAACACATGAGCAGCTCTTGGAATTTGATTTTTCTCCCCTTTCCATCTGTATATATACAGCAGCATATAATGCTACACTGCCACATAACACTTAATAGTAGACTCCATAAGAAAATAATGTTATATATACAGCCTTAAGATGAATGATTCTTTTTCAGTAAAATTAATTCGTGCCCAAACTTCTCAATACTACAATTTTCAAGTTCTAGAAAATGAGTTTACTTTAAATAAAGGTTAATACTAATGTTATGTATGTCAAAACAATCTATAATAGGATTGTCAAATAAATTACAAGAAGCCCAATTAAATTTGAATTTGAATTACAAATAAATTTTAATAAGCATGTCACCAATACTACATGGAACATTTACATAGGATAACAAATAATTTTTAATACAATAAATGTTTTTATTTGCTAAATTTATTAATTCAGACCTATGGGTAAAAGCATTAATTCAGATCACTCTTACCTGTGTTTTTTTTTTTTTTGAGACAGAGTCTCACTCTGTTGCCTGGGCTAGAGTGCCGTGGCATCATCCTAGCTCACAGCAACCTCAGACTCCTGGGCTCAAGCAATCCTTCTGCCTCAGCCTCCCGAGTAGCTGGGACTACAGGCATGTGCCACCATGCCCAGCTAATTTTTTTCTATATATTTTTAGTTGTCCGATTAATTTCTTTCTAATTTTGGTAGAGACAGGGTCTCGCTCTTGCTCAGGCCGGTCTCGAACTCCTGACCTTGAGTGATCCGCCCGCCTAGGCCTTCCAGAGTGCTAGGCTTACCTGTGTTTTGTGTGATGTTTTCTCTAGGAATATCAATCAACCAGAAAACCCGGTCGCTAAACTTGAATAAAGAAGACATCAGAAAACAATGTTTCACAATGTTAATAGCAACACTGATATTGTCATATTCTACTCTATCTTTTAAAAAAATTAAACAAAAAGCATATACCCTTTACTTACCAACTTCACTGTTAGGAATTTTTCCTGCAGTACACTCACATATGTATGAAATAAAATGTATTCATGGATATTTTTGCATCATTGTTTGTAATAGCAGAAGACTGGAAATAATGAAAATGTTCATGAGTTATCTATAATAATATAGCCACATAATGGAATACTGTACAACCAAGGTCAGGTAGCACAAAGTTGAAGTATTACTGGTCTAATGTGTCAGAGACAGAGCTTGGGGTTGGCAGAGGATTTGGCAAGTTAAGAGGAAAATCCCAGGAGTAAGGAAACTGCAAGAATGATGAGTTCTAAGATTTAAATATAAACTCTGCCCAAATACTTTGGCAATATAGATGCACAGGACATCCCTAGAAGACCAGTTTTTTAAAATCAGCAGTAGAAACTAAAAGAACAGAAATAGCAGCTGCCAAAATCACAAGTGAGACAGTTTGCAGTTTTCACCAAGTAAAGTTCTCTGCCCTTTAGAATAATAGTAAGAATAGCAATTTCTCAGAAGGACATAACAGAACACAGAGTTGCTACAGTTTATTATCTTCAATGTCAGTTTTCAATCAAAAGCAGGACACAAAAAGAAACAGGAAAGTATAACAAAACTGAGAACCCACATATAAAACTGTCCTCATATAGCCATCTGATCTTTGACAAAGCAGATAAAAACATACACTGGGGAAAACAATCCTTATTCGATAAATGGTGCTGGGAAAATTGGATAGCCACATGTAGAAGACTGAAATAGGATCCACACCTCTCACCTCTCACAAAAATCAATGCATGATGGATAACAGACTTAAACCTAAGGCACGAAACTATAAGAATTCTAGAAGAAAATGTTGGAAAAACTCTTATAGACATCGGCCTAGGGAAAGAATTTATGAAGAAGACTCCAAAGGCAAACACAGCAACAAAGAAAAATAAATAAATGGGACCTGATCAAATTAAAAAGTTTCTGTACAGCCAAGGAAACTAGTACAAGAGGAAACAGACAACCTACAAAGTGGGAGAAAATATTCCCATGCTACAAATCCGATAAAGGGTTGATAACTAGAATCTATATAGAACTCAGGAAAATCAGCAAGAAAAAAATAAAACAATCCCATTATAAAGTGGGCAAAGGACATGAACAGAAACTTTTCAAAAGAAAAGATAGACTAATGGCCAAAAAACATATGAAAAAAATGCTCAACATCTCTAATCATCAGGGAAATGCAAATTAAAACCACAATGAGATATCACTTAACTCCAGTGAGAATGGCTTTTATCAAAAAGCCCCAAAACAACAAATATTGGCATGGATGCAGAGAGACAGGAACACTCATACACTGCTGGTGGGACTGCAAACTAGTACAACCTCTATGGAAAGTAATATGGAGATACTTCAAAGAGCTAAAAGTAAAACTACAATTTCATCCTGCAATCCCATTACTGGGCATCTACCCAAAGGGAAAAAAGACATTCTGTAAAAAAGACATCTGCACTAGAATGTTTATAGCAGCACAATTCACAATTGCAAAGATGTGGAAACAACCAAGTGCCATCAATACATGAATGGATTAATGAAATGTGGTATGTGTATACCATGGAGTACTACCCAGCCACAAAAAACAATGGTGATCTAGCACCTCTTGTATTATCCTCGATAGAGCTGGAGCCCATTCTGCTAAGTGAAGTACCACAAGAATGGAAAAACAAACACCACCTGTACTCACCATCAAATTTATATTAATTGATCAACACTTATGTGCATATATAGTAGTAGCATTCATCAGGTGTCAGGCAGGTGGCGGGGAGGAGGGGAAGGGTATGTTCACACCTAATGGGTGTGGTGTGCACCATCTGGGGGATGGACATGCTTGTAGCTCTGACTCGGGCAGGGAAAAGGCAATATATGTAAACAAAACATTTGTACCCCTGTAATATGCTAAAATAAAATATATAAAAATATATATATAAAGATGGTAATATCACTCAAATTTATCTACAGATTCAACACAATCCCTAATAGAATCCCAGATGGCTATTTTGTAGAAATTGAC
>CAUYSK010037399.1:0-32823 GCA_963575035.1 Avahi laniger
TCATTTGCAGGGATAATACATTTGATAGGTCAATAACTGCCCATGAGTGGCATTCAGCATCTCCTGGAAAGCTGCATTCAACAGTAATTTGAATCTCATTCCATATTTCTCCAAATTTTATCTGCTTTCTAGTGCAAGTCAGAAAATTAATTACAGTTAATATGACATTACTTCTAAATTACAGGCATAGGATAATACTCTAATATCACAAAACTTCTCCTTACTCTTAGATAATTATATCTTGGATTTCCCCCAAGATATTTCATAGACACTTACAGTCCCTATTGTGCTGAGCCACCTGCTACCCTTCACTGCTGTCTAGTGCTGTAAAGTGATTGAAGAACCTCACCTCTCATGACTGTTTCCATCAGCCACCCTCATGAGAATAGATACCGCTAAGCAAAGATGGCTACCTCAGCTTTCTTGTGGTTAGGGTTTACTTGAATTCCTTTTCCCAAACTTTCACGCTTTACTTTTATTAGTCTTCATATTTTAGATGTGTTCTACAAAAGAACAAGAAGTTGGATTTTTAAATGTAATATCTAAATATATATTGATTGATGTATTTGGATTTACTTCTATCACCTTACTCTTGCTTTCTATTCCTTAAGATTTTCCTGCTTATTTTTTCCCTCTGCTTCATATCTTATTTTGTGCTAACACAGAATTGGGATTTTTCTAATTCAATTTTTATACTCTTCTGCTTTGGAAAAATAATTCTATTTGTGTGTAGGAGGGCTAAACTTTGAAATTTTAATATACATGTCTAATTTAAAGGTCAATGTAATCAAATTTTTTACCCTCCTTCTAAAAAACTTAAGGACCCTAAAATATTTTAACTTCTCCTAGCTTACATGCTATTATTATCATGCTTTTTAATTGTGTTCTTTAAAAAATCTCTACAATTACATATTATTCATAGTACTACATTTTCTATAAAGTCAACCTTTTATTATATTTACTCATAATTTCTCTCTCTTTACTCATCATGTTTTAATTTCATTTCATAATTTCCTTTGACGATAGGGTATGCCTTTATAAGTTTCATATTTGCATCAGCCAAGCTTACAAGACAATTATATATGTAATTACCTTTAAAATTTTGTAGGTGCAAAATTTTAGAAAACGCATGTAGTGTAATTCTGGGCCAAAGACATATAAGCATTCTTATTTATTGAATGATAGTCTTCACGTGAGCCAAGATTCAGACAAACAATATTCCTTTGGCTCATCCTTTTCTCAGTCACACCTTTTCTAAGTCCTAAGTGAGTCGGTTTCTAAACGAACTCTCTTCCCTGTTCACATCTAAGACTTAGTCGGCAGTTCGGACCTCTGCGTTAGCTACTAGAATCCTTCAAGAGTAGGTTTAATCTCTAATGTGATCACCTTTTCTTCCTGGCCTTACAGAAATGTCTTATCATGGGAGCCACCATTCATTAATTAATATTTCATAAATTTCCTCTGTAATTTTGTATGTTTTGTGGACAGAGGATTTAAGGATCTTTAATCAGCATCTTGTGAAATCTGCGAAATACAAGCATACCTCCTTTCATCACACTTTGCTTTATTGTGCTTTCCAGATACCGTGTTTTGTTTTCTTTTTTATAAATTAAACATTCATTTTATCACTGTATTGAGGAAATCTATCAACACTATTTTTTCTGTGGCATCTGCTCACTTCATGTTTTTCTGTGTTATATTTTGGTAATTCTCACAATATTTCAAACATTTTCATCATTATTATATCTGTTATGATGATCTATAATCGGTGATCTTTGATGTTACTATTTTAATTGTTTGGGGTTAGAATGCATTGCTCCCGTACAAAACGGTGAAATTAATCGATTAATGTTTTGTGTGCTCTGACTGCTCCACCTACTGGCCATTCCCCTGTTTATCTTTCTTTCCACTGTCCTCCCTATTCCCTGAGACACAACAATGTTGATATTAGGCCAATCAATAACCCTGCAATGGCCTCGAAGTGCTCAAGTGAAAGGAAGGTCACATGTCTTACACTTTAAATAAAAAACTAGAAAGATTAAGCTCAGTGAGAAAGGCATGTCAAAAGTCAAGATAGGCCAAAGCTAGGCCTCTTGCACCAAACAGTTAGCCTAACGGTGAATGCAAAGGAAAAGTTCTTAAAGAAAATTAAAAGTGCTATTCCAGGGAACACATGAATGATAAGAAATTTAAGCAGCCTTGTTGCTGAGAAAGTTTTAGTAGTCAGGATAGAAGATCGAAGCAGCCATAACATGTCCTTAAGCCAAAACCTAATCCTGAGAAAGACCCTGACTCTCTCCAATTCTGTGAAGGCGGAGAGAGGGAACGGAGCTGCAGAAAAAAGTTCGAAGCTAGCCAAGGTTGGTTCATGAGGTTTAAAGGAAGAAGCCATCTCCATAACATAAAAATGGAAGGTGAAACAGAAAGTGCCAATGTGGAAGCTGCAGAAAGTTATCCAGAAAATCTAGCTAAGATCATTAATGAATCTGGCTACACTAAACAACGTGTTTGTTATTGCAGACAAACCAGGCTTTCATTGGAAAAAGTGACATCTAGGACGTTCATAGCTAGAGAGGAGAATCAATGCCTGGTATCAAAGCTTCAAAAAACAGGTTGACTCTCTTGCTAGGGGCTAATAAAGTTGGTGATTTTAAGTTGAAGCTAATTCTCATTTACTATTCCCAAAATCTAGAGCCCTTCAGAATTATGCCAAATCACTCTGTCTGTGATCTATAAATGAAGAAACAAAGCCTGCGTGACAGCACATGGGTTCATAGAATGGTTGGCTGAATATTTTAAGCCCATTGTTAAGAACTTCCGCTCCAAATAAAAAAGATTCCTTTCAAAATATTACTGATAATTGACATGCACCTGGTCACACAAAAGCTCTGATGTAGATGCACAAGGAAATTAATGTTGTTTTCATTCCTGCTAACACAATATCCATCCTGCAGCCCATGGATCAAGAAGTAATATTAATTTTTAAGTCTCATCATTTAAGAAACACATTTCTGGAGCATGGCGATGTCCTGGTGGCGCAGGGCCGCGGCAAGCAGACTTGGCCATGCCGCGCGATTCGAGCGGCCCCCAGCCCCGCTGCTGCTCCCCGCGTGCACGGCTACAAGACCCACCAATTAAAAATTAAATTCTTTAAAAAAAAAAAAAGAAAGAAATACATTTCATAAGGCTATAGCAGCCATAAACAGTGATTGCTCTGAAGGATCTGGGCAAAGTAAATTGAAAATTTGACTGGATTCACCATTTTAGGTCCCATTAAGAACATTCTTGATTCCTGGGTGGTCAAAACGTCAACATTAACAGGAATTTGGAAGAAGTTGATTCTAACCCTAATAGATAACTTTGAGGAGTCCAAGACTTCAGTTAAGGAAGTAGCTGCAGATAGTAAGAGAATTAGAATTAGATGTGGAGCCTAAAGATATCACTGAATTGCTGCAATTTTATGATCAATCCTGAAGGGACATGGAGTTGCTGCTTATGGGTGAGCAAAGAAGCTGGTTTTTGAGAAAAAAAAAAAGAAACCGTTATCTACCGCTGGTGAAGTTGCTGTGAACATTGTCAAAATGACAACAAAGGACTTAGAATATTACATAAACTCAGTTAATAAAGCAGTTGGAGGGTTTGAGAGGATTTACTTCAATTTTGAAAGAATTTCTGCTGTAAGTAAATGCTATCAAACAGCATTGCATGCAACCACTGTGAAAAAGAATTTGAAGATACCTCAGAGCTAAAAATAGAAATACCATTAGATCCAGCAATAGCACTGTTAGGAATCTACCCAAAAGAGCACAAAACATTCTGTGATAAAGACATCTGCACCCGAATGTCTGTGGCAGCACAATTCACTATTGCAAGGATATGGAAACAACCCAAGTGCCCATCAATCCATGAGTGGATTATTAAAATTTGGTATATGTATACAATGGAATATTACTCAATCACAAGAAACGACAGTGATCTAGAACTTCTTATACTTTCATGGATTAAACTTAAACCCATTATCCAAAGTGAGGCACCACAAGATCGGAAGAATGGGCTCCACTTGTACTCGCCATCAAATTGGTACTAGCTGATGAACACTAGGTGCTCACATGGCAGAAATACTCCCCAAGGATGAGGGGGATGGGGTAAACCCTCAACTAAAGGACACGGGGAGCATTGTAGGGGAAGGGCATGGATAACCCTCGCTTGGATGAGGCAAAGACATAAAGTGTAACCGTAATGTTTGTACCCTCATAATACCCTGAAATAATAAAAAAAAAAAAAAGAAGAAGAAGAGAGTAGCTACCAATGCCAAATGTTGCAAAACAATCAAGTAAGCACGAGGATTGGAAAGCTCACTGGATTTTGCATCTGGACATTACTGCCATTAGAAAGAGCAGTCCCAGAGGAAGACAGGGACAGAAGGCAGATTTCAGCAGATTAAAGAAGAGAGATAGCAGCAACTGCTGGCGTAGACTGCTTGCTTAGGAAGTCCAGCTATAAAGTCCAGGAGAGACATAGGGCAACAGCTATAAGAAGGTACAATATGGGTAAGATTTTTACCAATGGGAGAGACTTAGGCATGTTTGTATTCTCATAGAAATTAGGTAGCAGAAAAAAGGGAGCTAAAAAATCTTCAAGAGAGAAGAGAGAATTGATGGAGGAAAGTGTGAACAGAAACAAAAAAAAGCAGGCTCTAGCAAAAAGATGTAGTTAGACTTGGAACTTAGAGGAGAATGAAAAGCTGTTTTCCTCTGTCTCTTTGGGGATAAAAGAAGCAAGGAAAGAAAGGAAGGAGGAAAGGGAGGAAAGAAAGAAGGAGGGAGCAGAAAAAGCCTAAGGAGGGAAGAGTTGAGGAAAGCCTAGATAAGTACATTTGTAGGTATGGAGATGGGAGGTTGAGAATTCAAGCCTGAGTGTTCTTTGTGTAGCCAGAGACAAGGTGGGCATCTGCTGAGAGTGAGAAGGGAGACAGGAACATAAGAGAGGAAACATGAAGACTTGAAAAAGGAAAGGAAGGTGACCAGGGCACGTGGAACTACAAATAGTATGTGCTTTGTTCACAGTTGGTCCACAGCCCTGGAAGGGTTTGATCTGGGACGGGGGTGCATTCTGTTGGAAAGAGAGAACAGCCAGGACGTTATGCTGTGGGGAGATGCAGCTGAAGTAGCCCACAAATACCATGCTGGATATAGAGATGGAAAAGCTAAGAGAAGATATCTGAGATCCTGGCATGCAAGAACAGCTAAGGCTGGAAGATACCTGTGAGAAAATGGAACATGGATAGAGACGGTAAAGGAAAGAAAGAGATGTGATTACAGATAATGTTAGCAAAAGGTTCAGGGTGACGAATACTTAAATAGAACCAAAGCAAATCCCTATGTGGTTAGCAAAATCAAAGACGATTGAGAATGGTGTGGAAGGTAGAACGTGGAAGATGGATGGATAACACACCAGAAATGGCCGGAGCTTCAGTAGAGAGAACAGTTGCTTCTTCCATTCTGCTAGTCAACAAGAAACAGGGTCACTGTCTCCTATCACTAGAAGAGGCCTTCCATGGTATGTGGACAAGATGGTTTCACATGTTATTGGCTGGTGCAAGGACCTGGACTTTTCAAGGTGATTGTTTCCCAAGTGATCATATCATGTGGATTAGGAGTTAATCACAACACATCCACTGCCGTGCTGTTCAGAGTATACACAGCCATTTATAAGAGGGATATGCGGGCTAGATGGAAATGTCACATGACAAGCTACACGATGACCACTGGGTAAAGTTCAAGTGCCATTCTCTTCTCTGAGATTATCAGCTCACAAAGGACATAGTTTGAATTTCAATCGTCCCCATGGAGAACAATCTGCAGCTGCAGGAGAGCATGTGAAGGCTGTATAATGTCCTGCCCCACTTACCAACGCCCTGAAGTCCCACACTTATGGACAGTGGCATTCTCTGTATCTGATATGGAAATTAAGAGTTGTGCTTTAGTGTTTTCACTAACAAATGATTCTGTGTGAGATTATTATGATCATGGGGTTACAGCCAATTCCTGATTTTGGTACAATCCCCAGGACTGTTCAATTTCCCTTAAGTCTTATGAGCACAGCGAGGGTGGATGGAGGAAAAGAAAGAGGAGAGAGGGACGTTGGTGGAACATCAACGTAACACGTCAGAATTTATGAAGCACCTGAAATTTATTAAATATATTTGAAAATGCACTGCAACAAAAATGGGCCAACTACTCTATTATATTTCTTTGTCTTTTTTTGAGCCAGAGAACCACGGAGAAACCTATTTGCTTTCCTTCTCTACCTCACATCTCCCAGGTTCCACCATAGGACCACATGGAAAAACATGCCTGTGACGGGCGAAGGTTAAATACAACCCACCTCAAACCCATTCATGTGGCACAAAAATGTATTCACCACCTGCGTCCTTCAGTCACCCTAGGCATTCCTATAACAGTCTTCTCAACGATTCTCAGATTCGTAAATTGTCTCCCATTCAATTCTCTTGAGCAGATGTTTATTGAAAACTTCCCAGGTGCTCAGCATAAAAGAACGTGGGCTCTGGAGCCAAGATCTGTGGGTTAAAATTTAGACTTTGCCAGTTTGACAAGTTAACTTTAAAAATCCCATCTTCAGTTCTCTCACCAAAAAAATGTAGAAAATAGTAATACTCTACATCATAAGATTATTATGAGCATTAAATGATATAACAGGTGGAAATAGCTTAGCACATTGTCTAGAAGACAGTAAATTCTCTGCCTTGCTATTAGCAGTAGATGCTATTGAGTTTATTAAAAAATGTAGTATATGATATAATTCTTGCTCTCAGTCTTGTTTGGGATAAAAAGAGAATGATACAGGATAGTAGAAGAAAAAAAAGCATATCTAACATATACCGGAATGTGTAAATACTCTGAATGAGAAACAACCAAGGTTAGCAGAGGTTTCATAAAAAATGTCAGTTCATAATAGGAACTTACGAGATGTGGAAGAGCTTAGCCAAATTAAAGGGGAAAAGGAGACATTGCAAAATAGGATTTAAAAAACAGACTAAGAAGCTACAAAGGTAGGAATGATTGTATAAGGCTGAGTGGGAAAAGGAAAACCATATGCCCTCTGAGCAACGTGCTGAAATTCAGGGAAATTGGATGGAAAGACTGGCATTCCAAAGCAATACTGCAAGAACACCAAAATGTGATAACTATGTCTTGAAAAGTGCAAGACACACACTCTGGCATATTGGGAGAGAGAAGTCTGGTGCTGTGATTCCTTCTATGAATTTGTTCCAGTTTTCCCACCACATCATGAACTCCTGAGACAGACCACGCCTTATTCTCCAACAGAACCACAGCTTCGCACTGCGACTGACACAAAGGCAGTGTGCGACAATTTGGAGAATTACAGAAAATGGAGGAAGGAAGGAAAGGATCGCGGGAGAGAGGGAGGGAAGGAGGGAAGGACAGAGACCACTTCCATTGTCAGAGCTGGATGATGCAATGTCTAGCCCCAGGCATATTAGGTGGGGGTATGAATTTTACTGAACAGCCCATGCTAGTCCAATATCCAAGATTGTTCGTTAGGAGCAGACTGTTGCAACTCACTGTTTTTGCTGTTGATCGAGTTTGGGTTGCACATTAAACTACATTACGCTATTTACTCCTCCTTCTTTTTTGATGACTATCCCAGGGCATTCCATCCAGGGGCAGCCCCAATAGTAGAGAGGCAGGCAGATCTGTAGAACAGGCAGAATATTCAGGGTGCTTTTTTTTAAGGTCATCTAACAGGCATGTAGTAAAAGACAGGCTAAAATATGGGTGCAACTGAGCACTGAGGTGAAAGCTGAGTAACTGCCTGATAGAAAACAAATGTAGCAGAACAGACTTCCCTCTCTTCTCCTTTTCCTCTAAATATGAGATTTACTAACACTTTAACTTCCCTGGGAGAGCTGCATAAGGCTTGAAATATATATATATATATATATATATATATATATATATATATATGCTTTCTGTGAGTTCATCAAGGACTGAAGAGACTAGGTGATAAATAGTTGGGCTTAATGACAATTTCCTCAGTCGGGATCACAGGCAATCATGACTGGTTTCACGGAGAAAGAATGGATGCTTCTTGGAAAAAGAAAAACTCCGACAAGTCATTCCAAGAGCAACATGAAGTGTGGAAAGAGTAGATAACTTCCCAGCGGAAGCCTCTCTACTTCTTGTTTAGCGAAGATTGAGCAGCACCTCTGCCTTTGTGAAAATGAAGGATGGAGAAATGTTTATGCAACTTGTGGTCACCTGAGCTTTGCATCCTTCCTCTTTCTGGAGATATTCCCATTCTTTTCAAAATTCTACATGCAAACCACCAGGGCTCAAAACAACAGAACGGAGAGATTTTAAGGAGTTCCACAAATGGGGAGCGGGTGGGCAACACTGAATCTTTAGCCTCGTCTGTTTCTTTTTTGTTGTTGTTTCTTAAATAAAGCTGCAATTGGCCTGGTGTAATCTGATAAGTGTCTTATTATAAACCTGAACATCAACGGAGGGTAGAAAAAAAATGATGAAACGTGCAAGTAAAGAAAAAAAAGAAAGAAAGAAAGAAAGAAAGGAAAGGGTCTAAATGACTGGCAGTTCCCATTTCTTTACAAGTGTTACATTTCAGTCCTCTGCCACTACCACATGTTTCCTGTTCACAGATAATTTGTACAACATATTTTATCATTCAGTTTTAGACACAGTTGAAAGGCTTTTGCCTAAGGCTTGGAACACTTTGAAAATTGTATACCATTTGCAAGGCTTTCTTCTGCTTCACTGTGCAATTAGGTGACTGTCTTTCTACAGACGTCAAATTTATCATTTATGGAATTGTGGATGTGTGTGTGCGTGAGTTTGTGTGTGCGTGTTTAAAAAAACAAGGTGAGCAGAAAATGAATGGGAGTAGCTTTCAATAATCTATGGATGAAGGTTTAAGAAGCAAAACAGTGATTTCAGATCCTTGAAGGACTGGGGTTCTCAAATAGCAAGTGGGTTTTCTCCCTTAAAGATGTTAGGTTCTGGAAGATTTTAGTTCCAAATGTTGTCGACATATTTATTCAGCTCTACATTCTCTACTACTAGTTAAATCACAGTGTAGTGATCATAAAGAAACCCCAGTCTCATTAATCTCTGCGAAAGCGATTTCAGGACTTCTTGTTAGCTTCCCCTGTTGTCTTCTGTGCCCTGTCTTGCCTGAATTTCGCAGTTTGCCTGTGAAGCACTGACGTGCTCAGAGCTTCCCCTGGTGGAAGTTGCTGGCAAAAGGTGTTCTAGCCAGGAAGGGCGAATCTGAGACTTGCTCCCAGGCACGGGCTCAGCGGAGTGTTCAGTTGCCCAAGAACAGAGAGTACACAATGTGACTGGAGGTTCTGATTGAATTTCCTATGCGTTTCTATGTTTTACATAACCTGAATTTTAAAGTCAGATTTGATAAAAGATAACTTATTCCCATCATTATGCCACTTTGTATTTTTCCACTGAATAATGCAAACGAAAAGAGAGAGCTAGGAAGCCTAATTCAACCCTCCCAGGAAGAGCCTGACTTTCCTCTGAGGTTGAATTCAGCATCCATCATTATGCAGCGATGCGGTTCTTCTCCTGTATTTTAAAAACATGGCAATAAAATGGTTGCGGAAAAGTCTAAACAGCATTGATTCTTTTGATGGGAAAGGCTATTTAGGCTTGTTGCCTTTTCTTCTTCAAAGGCAAACTTTCCATATTAATTTCACTTACACCATGTTTCTATATTGTTTTAGCCTATAAATCCTGAATATGTCTGTGTATATGTTTTAAATCATAAAACCTTCTAAGACAAGATTTTGGAGTGGAGGTGGGGTTAGGAAACTAAAAACAAAGATTCAATTAATAAATTCTAGCACTGTTGATGCTAATGACAAGTATAATAGGTTTGTAATTCATGCCAATAGTGGGGAAGAAACAACAGAAATTGAAATCTATTTAGAAAATCTTCAAGCCTAGATCCAAACCTAGCCTTAAATAATGAGGACAGCGTGTTGTGGGGGAAGAGAAACAGATATGATCCACCTGGTACTCCTGTTTCAGGAGACATTGTCGACCAAAGAACAGTGACTTTTGAAACAACTCATCGTTGGATTTGAATAATTTTATAGTCCATATCACTCTGAATGTTAAGCAGGCTAGAACCACCAGAAACATGTTCTGATGTCAATCTATTTAAATAATTGCCTGAGTAATACACTTTCTATGATTATATGTTTAATAGAGACAGATCCCCGTCCAAAAAAACACAATTATATTCAAAGACAAAGTCCACCTAGTAATGAGCCTGTCTATTCTGAAATAGAAGCTGGACCACAGAGAACTCACAGGTCCCCAACTCGACACAGGCGAGTTTGACTCCCTAGCTTCTTTGACAAAACATTAAGGATAATGTAAAATAAAGCCACTTAGAAATGCTATCCCCTGTAAGTAATAGGAAAGGATGATTAAAGCTGTACAGACATTTGCTAGATTTATACATGTGCACAGAGCCAAGACCGAAGGGTTTGGGTCAGTCCGAATGTCATCATAATAATAATTTACGGAAGGGAGGCAGCAGGCGGAAGCAGCAAAGGCACCGATGCCGAGACAGCCGTCCTGAATAAAGCAGAAAGTACTTGCCTTTTGAAATCCTTCCAGGGTGCTATGCAATGACACAGACTTTTGGATCCCAGAAATCAGGGCAGTTCGAGCAATGATTTATCAAAGGCCTGCTGTTCCTAGGGGGCACCTGCAAGGTGGATGTGTGGAGCTCAACACGGCAGCTTTTCAGTAAGGCTCACTCCCTGACTCGTCCGGTTTCCAGAAAGCAATGACACAATGACTATTATCTGCTTGAATACTTTCCACCTATCAGCTCAGCCCTTTGGGCCTTAGTGAGGAACTTTCCTGTAGACTGAAGAGGCTCCACTGTTCTTTACTAGCCAAGTGGGGATGGGGAGGTATGGCTGGGTGGGGGGAGGAGGGCTGTCTTTTTAAACTGTTGCTTCCTTAACATATGGCCCAAGTTAGAGCAAATCTTGAGAGATGGGAGAACAGCATCTGCTGTGGTTTGAATGTGTCCCCCAGAAAGCACGTGTTGGAAACGTTATCCACAAAGCAACAGTGTTGGGAGGTGGGGCGCGATGGGAGGTGTGTAGGTCCTGTGGGTTCCACCCTCCCAAATGGATTAACGCCGATTAGAATAGGGCTTGGGGCCGCAAGTTCCCTCTCTTGCTTTCACACGCTCTCTTGCCCTCGGCCTTCCACCACGGATGACACGGCACACAAGCCCTCACCAGATGCCAGCACCTTGACATTGGACTTCCCGGCCTCCGGAACTGTAAGAAATAAATTTTCTTTATAAATTACCCCGTCTGTGACATTCTGTTATAGCAACACAAAACAGACTAAGACAGCATCTTACAACAATCTGATCACCTTATGGAAATGGAGTTTGGAGAAAATTCTTAACTGTGGCAGTTTAAAAATACCTTACATCTAAGAGGCAACTTCCCATATGCTGAGTTCATGGGTGTACATACAATGAGGACCTGCCTTCTAGGGCAGGGCACGGGAGCAGCTGAATTCACATGGAGGAATTGTTCAGGAAATTGTACCGAGGTCTGCTTTTAAAGGAGTATGACTTTCAGGATTCTGAGTTGAGCCTATTCTTGCCACTGACTTTCTATATGACCTTGGGCAAATCATTTAACCTGTGGGTGCCTCAGCTACAAGAACAGTATGATTCTTAGTCTAGGAAACAATTTCAGAACAGAAACTCCATCTTAATTTTCCTTCCCTTCCCACTGCTTGATCTCATCATTGCAATGCAGCGGGCTGCTCTCCGGCGCTTTTTCATTGACCTGCCTGTCCATGGTTTTAGGAGGCCTTGTTCCTCCCGCTGGTCTGACACGCAATGCACCCCTAGCTGGAAGAAGGCTATCCTGGCACGGAGGCAGACACATCTGGCTCCCCTGTGCAGCTGTGCAGGCCTGAGCTCCTCTATGGATTAGATGGTGCTCCCGCCCTGGATCACCAAATAGATAGTCGGGTTAACTGAAGGTCTCAGGATCATCTGTGACCCTGCTCTGCTGTGTGCCTTCGCACTCATGTACAGCAGGAGCACACAGAAACCAATACAATTATACCTCCTGTGTTCAAGGGGGCAATAAAGTGCTCTGCTTAAAAGCTCTGCTTTGGTGGGGAACAGCTCTGGGTTCACAGTCTAAGACCTTCAGGTACCCTCTCACAGCCCCCCTTGTCTCTTCTATGGTACAGAGAAAAGCTCAGCCCCAACTCTGTGAGTCCTGAGAGCTAAATAATGTAACATGCAAAGTGCGTGGCACATACTCAATAATTGTTGGCTGTTAGATGTTCACGTATTTCAATCCTTTTTGTTTCCGCAGTCCCTGTCTTTCCCCTACCTCAACCCTATGGGGTTACTGAGATCAAGATTCTTTACCCTTCCCTCTGTAGGTGTGACCATGCTGTGACCAGGTAATGCTGGAGAGGGTGCATGAGCCCGGGCATTAGGAGGTTTTGTTCAGTGCTCTTTCGTGCTCTTTCCACTGAACTACGCACTGCTTGTCCCTCCCGTTTTGAAATTGTCATGACCTGTGTAACATATTCTCCACACCTTCTGCCCACACTCCTGGTCTCAGTGGCTTTAAAGCATGGCTACTCAGGAGTTCAGAGTTTCATTTCATTCTTACATTTAATGGCTACAAGCAGAAAAGGCTTATCTATTTGGTTCACTTTATGAGCTCAGTTGGATAAAACTCTGCTGGGATCAGACACCCTGGCACCTGTGCCTGACAAACTGGGAAGATGAGAAAATGGGAACGGAGAGTGGAAACAACTGTCATAGGATCACAGAGCTGGTAAATGACAATGCAGAGATTTGAACCCAGACCTGTCTGAATGAAAGCTAGTCGCTATCACTGCAGTCTATGGGAGTCTGCGGGAAGGTAGACTACATGCCAGATGACTCTTCTGTAAGATACTAACTGCCAAGTGTAGGCAGGTGATAGTGAAGCACAGAGAAGGGCCCTCAGTGCTGCCTGGTTTACAGGGATGGCTTATACACTGAGAATTTTGAAGGGTGTGTGAGAGGGATTCCAACGAGTGAAGAAAAGAAGGTGACCCAGCAAGGGGAACATTCCATGTAAGTTGATGGTGGCACAGAACAGCACAAAAGGGTGGATAGGAGAACAACCCATGGGACAGTAGTCCTCGGTCAGAGGCTCTCAGACTTTGGCATGCATCAGAATCCCCTGGAGGGCTTATTAAAACATATTGTGGCCTGGCCCTAGAGTTTCTGACTCAGTGGGTCTGGATTGGGTCCAAGGATTTGTGTTTCTCACAAGTTACTGGGTGACACCGATGCTGCTAGTTCAGGGATCACATTGGCCTGAGGCTTCAGTAAAGGTGACGAGAAAGTGGAGCTACAGCAGGGAGCCCTTGTGTAGACAAATGAGGAAGATCATTGCTTCCTCTCTTAACATCCCCTCTTCCATCAGCAGCCAGATGTCTCAGACTTCCTACTCCTACCTGAGGGTCAGGATGGAAGTTCTCTGCCAGGACTGCTGCTCCAGGGTGAAGCCATGGCATGTCCTCCCTCTGCGCTGGGAGGATCTCCCGGGCATTTGTTAGCTCTCAGGGCACCAGAGAACACAGGCTCTTGTTCGGCAATCTTAATAAGGAGTGTCTGAGCTAGCAGCCCACAACTGCCTCCGCTTGTGACTGAGCAAGTGGAGACACTTCCAGAGCTGCTTCAGAAAGTGCTAACTTAGTGCCACTTGGCACTACGGGCTGGTACACTGCCCATTGCCAGAGACATGACCTAACTCCAAGACTCAAGCACTTAGTGAAAATCAAACTCAAAGACGTAGAAAATATTTAAAAATCCTTCCAAGATCACTCTGCAGAAATTGAGTCTATTATTCTTATCATCCTCCATTTCAGGTTCCTCTTTAAACCAGTTCACACATTTCCTCTACATATTCTGCAACTAATAATCGATCCAATAGTACTCAATTTATGTGAATATCATTTTTGGAACAGATTTCGTACATTAAGTACTTGTTTATATTAAATGCTATTTTTTTTCTAAATCCAAATTTTCCCAGTTAATAGAACTTAGAGGAGCTATGAATATTAATTCTTTTCAATGCAAGTCTTAATTCAGCATCACCGTGTTTGTCAGTTCTCATTGGCTGCATGACAAAAGTAGTCCAACCTTTCCTTTCTCTTAGTATTCCTTTTATTGCTATTCTTGGGCTTCATAAAAAAATGGTTAATATGGTGACTTTTTTCCCATGCTAAATGCAATAACTCATGCTGCATTGTAAAGAAAATAAAGTAGAGAAATAGAAACATACAAACTACCTAATGCTTTAATAAAGGCAGACCCCAGTAGCCTTTTTGTTCCTTTGAATGCTTCCAAAATCCCCAAAGTTCATTGGAGGTCATGTCCAATGGATTGCATTTTGTAGTGCTATAGCCCCTCTATAGTCAAACTTCACACATTCAATGTATTCTAGGCCGAAGGTAAAGTTGAACTCCACATTTCCTCACACATTTTCTTGCTACAGTCATTATAAGTGTGATCTTGCAGTGGATCCCATTTACCCTTTGCTTGAGAGCTCAACATGAATTGAATAATCATAAAGAAATGCTTCTTGAGAATTCTCTTAAAACATACAAAGCCTAGAGGGGCAGCAGAATAATGCAAAAACTCTCCCAGCTCATGCATTTCAGATCCATGTCTTGTGTTTTTCAATATTTTATCCCAGAAATTCTCCCCTGCCACATGTCTATGGCAGAATTGATGCAATTCCAGGCAAAAATGAGATACCTGTGGTATTAGAGGACAATAACTGGGATTTTATGGAAAGAAAAAGCACCAAGCACCAGGAGACCTGCCACTAAGCCTGACACTGCCTTTGTCACCTTAGTGGTTGACAAGTTCCTCCAACCCTCTGAGCCGGGGTCCCCTCACCTCCAAAATGAAAATAACACAAAAACCAACCCCATAGGATTATGATGTTGCTATGGAAAGAGCATTTGAAAAGTAGAGCCACTTACAAATGTAACAGGTTATCAGACTTGCTCGCAATGTTGAAAATCCAATGCACTTTCAAGATGAAACACATTGACTACAGATACTGTTTCTGTCGTTGGACCAGGAAGGAAATTCTAACTATGAATTTCTAGTTTCCTCTAGTCCCTTTTCTACAGCTAAGTGGAGATCATCCCACTGTTGTGTGTCAAATGCAGCATATGTGAAAATACCTCCCTATCATCTTTCACAGAAATTCTTTCCAAGTGAGAAAACATGTAACAGGGTCGTGGGCTTTTGGAGTAATACGACCCAGGTTTCTGGTGTGATTTTGATTAGTAAGTTCTGTGCCCAGTTCTTGTGTGTGTGGGTAAACTGCAGTCTGTGATTTCATGCATTTTTTGAAGGCAAAAAAGAAACTTAGCTAGAGGTATTTTATAACTCTTTATAAGAAGGAATCCTGCAGTTCATGAGGATTCATTTGGGGACAGCCTACTGCTAATCCAGGCCAGGAAATCAGTCATAATGCAACAAATAGAAGTCATGAATTAACAGCTGATGGAGCACACATTTTGGTCACAGCTTATCACCATCCATCCTCTTCCTCATCTTTGTCATCCATGGTGAAAGTAGTAAAATGCAGGGGCAGTGGTTTCTTCTGTTTCGGTTCTTAAAATATCCAATTCAGACAATTGTCAGTTTGCACCAAGGTTTCTTATGGAAAATTTCTATCTATGTAGAGAAAGTCTTCCATCATCCTCTTGCTTCTCTCTTTGATGTTTCAAGTCCAGCACTGAAGTGCTAAGTCCAGTGAGCTCCAGTGCCTGAGAAAACATACCAATGTATTTATTCCTCTTATTAAATTCAGGGGTTCTTGATCTTCCCAGATTACTTCACATCATCCCAGATGTTGCTTGTTTACTTCAGAGCTTTATCTCAGCATTTAACAAAAATTAGAAATACAGAAATAAGAAAAAAAAGTTTTCACTTTTTTTCAAGTAAATTTGGTCTAATCTAAAGCCATTAGTACTACTCAAATTGCTAACAACTTTAGCTACCCCAAAATTAGAGTTCATCTGTAAATGATTAGGGTAGATTTTGGAGCAAAACCGGGAAGTTTTGCAATACCTTCTTCTTTGGCAGAATTCACTCTGTCTGTAAGTAAATTTGAGTGATATTGCCATCTAGTCATTTGTGAATGGATCATATGTAGCAACAAGGAATCAAATTCATAGTAGCTCAGTGAATAAGAAAGAAATGCTCCATTGCAATTGCAATGCTAGAATAACACACTGGTTGATAATTAAGCTGGTCTGAATACAGAATGTGCACAAAGGTCTGGGAATCAGCACAGCTCAGCCTTTGTCTCATCTCCCTATGACCTCCATAAGCATTCTCGGGAAATTAATTTGGGAGCAGAATTTGATGGATCTGGTCACAAAAAAGTACATCCTTGATATATAAAATGTTTTTCAAATGCTAATTCCAAAATGAATATATTAGATACATAAGAAAGAAGATAGATGAAGAAAACAACACTCTGAAACTCTTCACAGTAAGAAGCTATGTGAATAAAATCTATCATATATATGTACACATATGCATGTATACACACATTCTCACACACTTGCACAGGTTGGAATCTTGCCCTCCAGCCTCCATGGGTAAATTGTGAATTGCTAACACCCCCAAGACCAGGAGCAGGAAGAATTTCTTTCTTTCAAGGTAGTAACCATGTGGGATGGCTGAAGAACTAGGCTTTGAGATCAAATCAGCCTGGCTCAAATACTGTTCATGGCTAGCCAAATCACCCAGCCTCTTTGATCGTAAGTACTTTCCTGTGTTA
Organism: Avahi laniger; assembly: GCA_963575035.1. NCBI lineage: Eukaryota > Metazoa > Chordata > Mammalia > Primates > Indriidae > Avahi > Avahi laniger. Next base: position 16,949 of record CAUYSK010037399.1, read on the forward strand.
ACTGGAGATAAATTACATAGCTCTTAAGGCTGTTGCAAAGATTTAATGAGATTATGTCCAAGGAGCATCTCTAGCCCAGTGGCTGGCATTGGTCAGAAACCTTGCATGGTGAGTTTCCACCTACACTGCAGAGCTCCCGTATCCATCTCAGAATTGAAAGAGCAACACCTTGTTTCTATTTGTTACCGTATTTTTGTCTGTTATAGAAGTTCCTTGAATCACTCCTAGAATTGCAGCCTTATTCAATTCTTTATGCTATTGTTGGCCTTGTGCTTTTTCCCCTTTACTTGCTTGCCTTTTGGGTTCTTTTTATTCAAAATATTTAGAGGCAATTCATTTCTCTATAGTCTCCCTTGTTGACGACCATAAAAGAAGAAGGCCACCATGGCATTAATAGAATGTGCTCTATCTATTTCAGGAGACTGTTGAATACTCATAACATTTAGGACTTCGTATGATCTAATCACATGCGGGAAACTCCATTTTCTAGACTGAATGTTTGCTTCTGTTTGCTTGTCCATATCCTGTCATTTCACTGTATCTCCATAAAATTGTGGGGGTGTGGGTGAGGCAGAAAGAAATTTTTAAACTAAGAGGAAGAAATTTTGCTCCCTAGATTTCATCTCAAAGGATTTGAAAAAAAAAAATTACTCTCCTAAATTGACCAGGATTAACAAGTACCACATATGTTAAAGTGCAAATTTCATTTCTAATCATTTCTTCTTTAAACATTTGAGACATACTGGGTTGAAAAAGTGGCTCTGAGTTTGATGTATCATCTGCTATAGAGCAGAGTTCATGTTGCTCCGATGTTGGTGCCTGGTGTGTTTTATCTGGTCTACATCTGCCTGTGGTTTTAATAATTCACTTCATTCCAAGGTTGGAGCGTGTGTGTTTATCAAGGTTCTCTTTTGTTCAAAGGGATTTTCTATGACCCAAATGACAGGTTCTTCCTTTAACTGTGCCCCTCCAGCTCCACAAAGAGGATGCCATATTTTTATTTACATGAATCTCCTCATCATATTTTTCCTGGATAGTAAGAGAGGTAAAGTATTTTATCTTAAAAAATCATATTCTCTCAATGTTTTAACATTACTGGGGCTGATATTCTTAGGACTATTTCTTAGAAGTGCATATTTCACTTAAAATCATCTAGAATCCAATTGCATTGGGTGATTAATCCGATTTAGATGAAAGGCATGTTTAATTATCCATTTACTTTATTTCTCACTAAAGGACTCCAGGACCCTGATTTATCTCACAGAATCACGATCCCAGGTTACTGCTGCCCTTATATTATTTAGGAGAATCCCATGAGATTGACTCTAGGACCTCTCTGAAAGAAAATATAATTTATTTTGGAAAAGTCATTGGTAGACTAAATCTCCATGAAGGAGAATAAGAATGTTGATAAGCATTAAAGGAAATGCTTCACCCCCATTCCTATAGTTTCCACCTACCTTCTCTCCTTCTTTCTTGCAACTCCCCACAGGAAGCAAGAGTTCTCTTTGACTCTCCCCTGTCGATTGTTTTGTAGAAGCAGAACTCCAGCAGGGTCCCACACTGCCTGGGACTGGGTGGGTGAATCTATCATTAATAGAGTTCCGTCGTGGGAAGCCCACTTTGCTACACTCCGGCCACTTTCTCTAGAATCAGCTTTAGCAACAAAAAAGGAAGTCTGATTATAGACCCTTAAGAGCCTCCCATAAAATGCTGCCCAAATCCCAAACACACACATGTAATTAGTTGTCTTTCTCCTTTTGGTTCCAGTTACTGCCCAGCTGATCAGTAAACCCCAGGTCTGGACCTCAAGGACTCATCCACAGGCCTTGGAGGTTACAAACAGCCCTGGCTTTTACAGTAATCCCCAACATTGACCCTGTATCCCTCCCTTTATTGCTGGAGTAGTGAATAAAGGTAAGATAAGCAAAAAGCAATGTTCTCAGCATAAAATAACATTTGGCAAATTCACAGTAATAAAACAATAATAACAATGTACACTGAAACTTGAGTGTGTGTGTTTTGGGGGGAGTGTTACTAGCATGTAATGAATAGAGACCAGGGATGCTGCTAAATATCCTATGATGCATAGGACAGCCCCCACAACAAAGAATTATCTAGCCCAAAATGTCACTAGTGCTGAGATTGAGAAACTCAGATCTGACCTCATAGCACAAAGCATCATGATGGTTTTCCCCACCTGGAGCTGCCACTATTATTTGGTGCTCCACAAGGACATCATGGGATGTGGGATGTGTAGTATTTAGGCAGCAATTATTAAGGAACAGAATAAAGAGGATACCTGTGAGTCTCCTACTAATTTGAACTCCATTGCTCAACCCCAAATCCATAACACTGGTACAACATCACAGAAGTATAATTGCAAAGCAAAATTCCAAAACTATAATCAACCATGCCAACACATCTGATTAGCTACTTGGTATAAGTCATTCTCCATTATGTATCCCCAAATTATCTGATTATATTAAAGACATCATTCTGACATTTTCATCCTATTATGTGAAATCTCTAAAGACAGACTTAAAATGATTCTCCCTTCAAATTTACTCAAACTAAACCAGTAATCAACTTCCACTGCCATCTCATGGATTCTGTTGTCCATCTCTTCCTCCCCAGCTCCCACTCCCTAGTCCTAAGTTGCGATCAACTTGGCACTTCATTTTCACACTCCTTTTCCCATTAGATAGGAAATATCTGATGGGAGGGCATCAGCCTTTATTTTAAAATAAATAAAGTGTGTGCTACACATATTAATTCATAACAAATAGAATATAACAGAAGTAATGGGAAGTTACTTCCAGGATTAAGTTTAGAAAAAGAAAGTGGCTTCTATCTTGATTGCTGTCTTTTGCCTTCTTTGAGTTCACTTTTTCTGGGGGCAAAGAGTTGCCATATTCTGAAGCAGCGTCATGGAGAGGTGAGCATGAGTGAATTTGAGATCTTCCAGCAGCCTTGTGGGTGAACTTGGAAGTGGATCCTCCATACTCGAACATTGGTATGGCAGCAGCCCCAGGGAACACCTTAGATTGCAGCCTTCTAAAAGATCCTAAACCAGAACCACTCAGCTCATCTGCTCATGGATTCCAAACCCACTAGGTGATAACAAATGTCTGTTGCTTCCAGACAGTGAGGTTTGGAGTTGTTGCTTGAATGGGAGCTCAGGGTCTCATCAACCTTCCTCAGCATTCTGATGATTCCTGAGCATTTTGAGTCTCATTATCTGGCACTTAGTTGTATCCATCTCTTCAGATCTGCTCTAGCCCGTGGTCTGCTCACTTCCTTCTGGAGTGTCACAGGAGAGGAGTGTATGTCATTGACTCTGTCAAAGCAACCAACCTTTGGGGAAGACACATCTCAGCAAGGTTGTTGAAAACCTGAAATTTCAGACATTCATTCAGAATTCTCATTGTTTGTCATTATCTTAGTGCTCTGTTACTAAAGACAAAAAGTACAAAATGGAGAACTGAAAAAAAAAGTGAAGCTTTAAACTCTTTCATATTCAAATAATAAAGAATCTCTTTAAAAGTAAATCTTTATATAATTCAGTGAACACTATTAATTTAGGAAAATTGCATATAAAACAGATGAGTACCTTTGGTTTATTTTCTCTTTGTTACCATGTTTGACAATATTGTTTATCAGTATATAACTATATATATATAGATATATAGATACATAAATGAAGATATATAGCTACATATCTTCATTTCTGTAAATCATATTTCAGTATATTTGGCTTTTCTTTGCCTATATTAAGCATATCCAATGTATAAGGCACAGTGTCTGCATGCCTTCAGGTGAACATTACTAACAATTCATGTAAGCCAATTCATTCTAATATGTGCTTCTGTCTCTGTTCCTCAGTTGCTAGAGTCAACCCATGAGTTCGTCTGTATTTTATACACATTTATGCCTATGTCTTTGGAAATGCCAAAAATTTTCAATTATCTGTATAGCTTTAATGCATTATAAGAATATATGAAGAATTTTAAACTTCCTGTAGTGTCTACCTCTATCTAATCTGTTCCCAAACTGCTTCCTTTCTCTACCTGGTGATTTTATGCCTGGTAGAAAATCACCATTGACTATACCTTCAAGAGAAATGAAACTATGATGGAAATGTGTGTACTCCCTGAAAGTATTTGGTGTACTCCCTGAAAAAAAAAAAAAAACATAAAAATTCCTCTATAATATCTTCTTTGAGGGGTTATCCCTTTTTAATTTAGCTACTTTAGGAGCTTCCCCTTTCTATGCATTTCCAGTCTTTTCTGTTCCTGAGCCAAGCCTCATGGAAAAACAATGAAGAGAATGGTTATGTAATTTGTGTTACCCTAAATTTGCAATTAGAACAAAGAAATGGATGTGATATTAATTTGAACATAAATAAAAAATAAGGCAGATCTGAGGACCCAGGAGAAGAGATGCAGAAGAAATATTTTTTTTTTAAGTCCTACACTAAATTTCCTGACTTACATCCCTTGAGATCTGTTCACTGTATCATAATATTGAACAGATAAGGTGAGGTGTTTGAAGATGTTTGGTACTCCTGAATAGAACAGAAGGCAGATCATTTCCTACCGGCTTGGAACTTCTAAAATTTTCAACAATGATGTATATTTGATGAAAGAGATGGTTTTCCGGCCTTTGTGCTACTCTGTATTAACATAGCATACTTGGTACAGTGCCTGTATACTTCAGTGGTAAATGCCATCTGCATAGCTTTCCCAAATGCAGAAGGAAGGATAATTAAAACCAACCATCTCATCTCAGAGATGTGTGAAGATTAATAAAATGATTTCTGTAAAGGTCCCTGAGCTTTTAGGAAAAAAAATTCAACATACAAAATATTACTATGTATTTTAATTTATAGTTATGTGAGGTAGTTTATGAGCACTTTACATCAAATGAAAAACATAATTAGTGCCACATTACTACTTCAAAGGTCATTTTATATACAAGGCAACAAATGCAAAATTTGAGAATTTAATCATGAATTAATTTATTGCACAGCATATGTTATGTATATTAAGATATAGGTTTTAGAATTTAACTAATAATAAAAATGATGAAAGAAGTACAATGCTGGTGAATTATTTGATTTTCTTTGATTTAAAACTTGATGAAGAAATCTGAAGAAACCTCTTCTGCTTTATTTCTGCGTGAGTTTCAAGTCAAGGACAGGTCTCTGACGACCATACAGTCCAACTGAGAGAGAACTTGTTCCAACTATGTTTTCAAATTTTTAATCTAGATTCAGCGTGGCTGGAGGGAAGCTGGGGGGGAACAGATCAGGTAGGACTGAGCAATGGTTCGTAGAGTCAGTAATAGGGGCCTGGACTTTATGACCACAGTGGGAAGTGGGAAGAAAGGAGGAGGGAAGAAAGAAAAGCATTATCAAAGGGGAGTCAGGTCTTGTAACTGGTAGCACAAGAGAAAATAATCTTTGCTTTAAAGAAACAGCCAGTGTGGAGAGCTGGAACAGTGCCATCCGAGAGAACTTTCTGTGGTGATGGAAGTGTTTTATATCCACTCCATCCAACTCAGGGGCAAGCAGGCACATGTGGGTATGGGGTATTTGAAATGTGGCTGGTGCACCTGGGGGAGCTGAATGTGTTAGTATATTTCATTTCAATTAATTTAAATTTAAAATTAAAAGGTCATATGTGGCTAATGGCTACCATATTGGCCAGGGCAGATCTAGAAGAATGAGTAGTATCAGAAGTGCCATCGGTAGGAAAAGGGAAGCCAGGAATAAAAGTTTGCTCAGGAACTGGCAGGAGTACAGATAGTAGATGAGTATATCACAGAAGAAAAAAAAATATACAATCATGTGGTGGAGGAATAGGATAAAAACTACCAAAATAATACCCTTTAAAAAAATTATTCAAGAATCCTCATTACTCTTAGAGCTGTGCTTTACCTACTGCTCACTGTCTCTTTTCCCCTGTAGATGTCATTCCTTTGGTACACATTCCATCCACACTACCTGTTGATGGCCAACATAGTATCCACGAGCTCATGTGAGGGAGGAAAAATTTAGACGTCATAAAGGCAAGTAGATACCAAAATATCAGGGGCAAAATGTCTTGCAGTGAGTCTATCCTACTTCCTTTCAGCCATCATATTGATATTGATTAAAGGCACATGATTTCTATGGGCAAGCCACCAGCAGTTCATGGTACAGTCAGAGCTGATATGTAGCATAAAATTCAGAGAGCAGCAATAAAAGCCTTACATAATTGCAATAACAACTCATAAAGGGACAAATGTATTTGGTGCAAGAATTGTTTTAGGTTGCAGCTGCTAACTTAACAGAATATATCTTGCTTTTCTTCCCCTACTTCCAAATTGCCAACATTTCCTCAAAGTTACATATAATTAAACAATTTACTATCTACTGGGAGTTTGCATTTTTTCCTACTTTAACTACTTTCTCAGGAATAAATAACATGTGTCATTGTATTTGAAATTGCAAATACTATATGTATGATAAAAAATTAATGTGCATAATGGGAAATTTTCAGGGCTTTTCATCCCAAGGAATTTTATAAAGGTAGAAAATATTAGGTCTGTGCACATGGTAGCAATTTATTTATACCATAGACATGTTTGTACACAAGTTGATTACTTCTATATTTATTGCTTTTGATCAGCAAACAACTTCAAAAAATGGCATATCCTGGCAGCATGCTGTTATAAGTAACTATAATAATAAAACAGTTTGCTGAGTGCATCTTAGAGGTACGAGCTTTCATCTTATGTGTGATTAAGGCTTTATCATGCCACAATATTACAGTAGAAGGTCCTTTCCAGCTTTAGTATTCTATGAGTCTATAATGTTCAGTGAAGGAGAATGCCACAAGGGGCTTATTAGATTGTTTTTCAGTTCAGTTTCAAAAACAAAAATGTCTGTTAAATTTGCTTCTGCACTCTTCATGGTGATGACGGAAAGGCATAACAGGTTCCATTCACCCCATGCTCCTGTAATGATATATCCCACCAGTGTAGTAGTTTTTATACTGTGTTACTCAGGCTGCAGGGAGATAGGCGAACATGCTTCAGGTAGGTCTCCAGGCGTCCCTGCATTTGCCTCAACCCAAACAGCCTGGTTTTCTGTTTCATCTATTGACGTTCCCTGTAAGGTTTTGTTATAAAAACAATTGTGCTATTAAAGCCATAGAAGAAACCTAATGCTGCAGATATACATACACACACATGCACACACGCACACTCAGCACATATCTGTGCTGATTTTTCTTCCATATTTCCCTCCCGATCACTCTGCTCTGGTCTTCACCCTTCCCTGCATTCGAGGAGGCTGATCCTTAGGGACAAACCATGAGCTGTGTCACCCTCTGCCTTCCACAGAGGTTTAGGCAAGGGAAGCGCGTGGCAGGAGATCTCAGAGCTCTTGTGCTGATGAGATAGGGGCAAGTCAGGTAGTATGGCTCCTTCTCCCTTTTTATGGAGCCCCAAAGGATGGCTGTGCCCCTCAAGGAAGGCTGCCGTACTTGTCAAGGGGTCCACTCTGTAGATCTAGCTCTCCTACTTCACAAATGGCTCTCTTTCCTATTCCTTTAGAATCCCTGCTAGGATATTGCACTATCCTTTTAAATCCCCTAAACCCTGCCCATGACTCTGTAAATAGCAGTTCTTTAAACTCTCCTCTAATGACCCCCGTAAAGAGTGCCATTTGCTTCTTGCTGGGCTCCCACCTCATAAACACATCCACGCTCGTGCACACACGTCATAAACACATACACACACAGAAAGAAAACCCAAGCCTCTAAGCAAACCACCACAACATCAATGTCCCAGCAAACAGTGCATTTACCACAAAGGGAAGAGAAGATATTCATTCATCCATCCTGTTTGCAGTTCCTCTAAATGGTTATTATTCCTCAAATTACATAGAAAATTCACTTTTAAAGAGACATAGTGTTTTTAAATATTAGAATATGAAAGTTTTTTTAATGTTTCAGTTTATTTTCAATGACTCTTTGTCACAATTTGAACTGGGCATATCCTCCAAATCATTAATAACAATTCTAGAAAAACAAATTTTGAAAATGCACAAGAACACACCATTGTGGGCTTATGAATGTTCATTGCAACAATGTATATAATGGAGGAAATAAGAGCACTGTAAAATAGGAAAAATTGGGAAAATTCATAATGGCAATCATTAGATGCTATGGCCTGATTTTGTCCTCAGAACTCCATGTGTTGAAACTTACCAATGTGATAGTATTAAAAGGTGGAGCTTTTAGAAGGTGATCAAGTTATGAGGGCAGAGCCCTCATGGATGGTACTTGGACCCTTATAAAGGGCTTGAGGCAGTAGTTTGGTCCCTTCTGTTTCTTCAGCCGTGTGAAAACACAGTATTCACCCCCTCTGGAGACACAGCAACATGGCGCTAACTTGACAGCAGAGAGCAGTCCTCACTAGACATCAAACCTGTCAGAACCTTGGTCTTAGACTTCCCAGCCTCCACTACGGTGAGAAATTTTTGTTCTTTATAAATTATCCAGTCCCAGATATTTCATTATAGTACCACAAACAGACTAAAACATGAGGAAGACATAAATTTTGGTACGTTTATACTGTGTAATACTTTGGAGAGAATAAAAAGAATATGAATATTATCTGAAATAAAATGAGGCTGAAAACAGGTTGCATTGATAATAATACATACGGTATTATCCCATATATATTAAAAAGTGCACGTTTGTGTACAGTTATCTATGTCAAGCCATACAGGTGGTTCCAAAAGGTGCTTTGAGTGGTTGTTTCTGGTGGTAAAAGTTGGGTATTGGAGGCAGTGACAGGGAAGGTGGGGAATGGGGGTGTATATGGTTGGAGAAGGGTGAAGAGTTCAAATTATTTGATGGAAAATTAATCAAACATATAGATCGAAACTGAAGATTTTTAGACACTATTATTTCACATCTTAATTATTTAGTGTGACAAATATTAATTGGAAAATATATGTGTACCTTTAATTATCCATGTTATTTTTTTAGAATTGTATGTTTAGGCAGTTTTGTTATATTTCTTTTACCTTTTGCAATCTCACATGTTGGTACCTCATGTTCCAAAAGCTCCTACACACATTTTTACTAATTTGGAGGAGGGTGTGGGAGAAGTAAATTTCCTAAATTATTTTTCCATGTATATATATTTTAATTTCACATTCTATCCAGTTATAACTATTTTGCATTTATAAAAAAAACCATGTTTAACCAAATGTAGGAAGCATCACTCAGTTGTGTATTTATGGAGAAAAATAGAATTTCAGAATAATAACAATATGAAATCTTTCTGATAAATTTTTTTCTTTATTTAATTTTACAATACATTTTAAAATTTCAAAATGCTTTTCAAATAATAAGAAACAGAAAATATCAGCAATTCTTTTATCTGGGTTGTAAATGTATATATTTTTTCATATAAAGTATCATATCAATGCTACAGAAATATTTTTAAGGTGAAAATATGACCAAATAGAAAAATTAAGTATTATTTATTATGAAGGAATTAAAAAATAAAGGCAAACTAATTAAAGTTGTAAAAAAAATCTAAAATGCATAGTAGTTATCAGCATGTGAAGTAAAGTTTGAAATATTTAATTTAGTCTTATTTGTTTGCAGATATTTCATGTCATTAGCGACATATAAAAATATAATTAACTCCTTGAAAAAATATCAGAATTAATATAATTGTTTGAATATGGACTAAAGCAATATTTGTGAAAACCTGAAAAAAGTAAAATTAAATATAAATATTATAAATTGACCCTAAATTCATGCATAGAAAACACTCCAAAAAACTGATAAAAAAATCTGACAGAGAAAACTTAAAAATGTTTAAATTTCTAAAAAAGAAAAATTACGCTATGATTCATGAAAATTGCCCATATGTAAGATTTTAAAAATTTCCTGCTACATATTCCTTTTTCATTTATTTTTCAGGATGTTTTCTGGTAAGTCATCTACTTCCAATGGCTGAGTGGTTGTATAAGATTCAAGAAAGATAAGAATAGAAAATTAGGCTGGAACCACATGGTAGACCTCATATATCATCCTACGCCGTTTGGTATAGGGCAAGGTTATTGTAGGATGCTGCAAATGTATGAACACTTTAGATTATCCATTGTGCAATTCACAGTGATTTCTTCAGCATCAAGTGGAAGGAAGGCAGGGACAAGGCCAACATTAAACAGTAAGTCCAGTTAGTTAGGAATCCAGTAAAATAATCCAGCAAAAGAAACAAAAATGGAGAAAGACAAATGAATTAGAATCAGCAAGATTTGAATATTGGGTGTGTAGGGTGAGGAGTCTGATACAACTTCCAATGTGGAATGACATTTTGGTACCACGGGAAGAGCCTCCCTTTTCCTCCAGGGTGCCACTTTCTCTTGCCCTCCCTACATCAGTCTCTCCCTACAGCGATGGGAGATCATTTGTTGTTGAAAACCAAGAATTTATGCTGGCACCGGTTACAAAGGTTAAGGGAACCCTAACACAGGCAGGCTTTGCCTCCTGGTCCTTTCTAGGAGGAGAAAATGCTGATTTCCTGTTTGCCCCTGACCATTTGTCTAGATCCATTCAGAGACAGTGATTCCCAGGAAATAACTGCAATGCAAAGAGGCCTGACTAGCTGGGCAGTCATGTGACCTCATGTTTTTGCTTAGAACATACAGTTCCTGGAAGTTGAGCACAGAATACGAGGCAGAAAGCATAGAATCCCCAGAATTGCTGTTTTGGTCTCTGACAAGATAGATTTCCTAAGAAACCGGATAGCATGTGGGAGGAAGCTCCCTGAGAGTGGTACAAGGCTCTGTCAGAAAACAGGAACACCAGCTGGAAGTGGCAGCTGAAGTAGGAGTGTCATATATCAACCAGCCTTCCACCCACACACTCCTGAGAAAGAGAGCTTATCATCACAGAGCCGGGCAAGAGGAAAGAAGAAAAATCCAGGTTGTATGCAAACATGTCTGGATGCATTGCCCCGTCTTTCAGCATGATTAAATAAGAAAATGGAGGAATAATGTCAGTGAGATGATAAAAAAAAAAAAAAATCTAAAGAACAAGGGAGAGTAGCATCCAGTGTAAGGAGATTCACTGAAAATGGCCCATGGCAGCAACTAGAAGAAAATTTCAAGACAAATCCTCAAGAGACTGTAAGAAAACAGGCCTCTGTCAATCACCAGACAGGCAGAAGAGGGCAGATTAAGATGAATAAGCAACAAGATTCCATAACATAAAAGGGGAAAAAAAAGGAAAGAGATTATATAAGAAAGACTAATAAGGAAACTAAAACCACAAACCAAAACAAAAAGCAGATTGAATGCAATGAAGAAGAGAACTGATGAGGAAAGTATCAAATCAGTGACAGAAAGGACACATTTGAGCACAAGGAAAGTTTTAAGAAAGAAAGTCTGATTAGTACAGAGATCATTTCTATTCTTGAAGAAAAGATGGAAGCAAATAGATAAGGCATCATAATCAAAGAGATGAAAGAATTCTGGTTAGGCAGATTTACAGTGGATCACCTTATTGCAGGCAAAATTAATTAAAAGTATTTCCTCAGGTGGTATTCTTGAACAGAGAATATGCCATTTTGCATTTACTCTGAAAATTAGAACAATAAAACAATAAGGATAATATTAATAATAGAGAAAATGTACATACGTTGATCTCTGCTATGTGCCAGTAATTCTTCTAAGCTCTTTTATGTGTATTCATTCATTTAATCATCTCTTTCTATTATTCCTAGTTTACAGCTAAGGAAACTGAGGCACAGAAAGAGGAAGGAACTTTGCAGAGATCACCCAGCTAGCAAGTGTCAGAACTGGAATTTTAAGCCAGGTAATGTAATTCCAGCTTTATATCTTGAAGAATATTTTTAAAAATTAAAAATAGAAAACTTAGTAGACTATACAACAAAATGTATGCTTTCAGAATAGTGGAGGAGATAAAAACAGCAAAACCCATATGCCTATTGCAAAAGAAACAAAAGGCTATGTAACAGGCATGCACATAAGCACACACACACAAAACAGAGCACAAGATAACTCGAGTAAAATTGAACATAATAATGTGAATATAAATAAATTGTCTATTAAGAATAAAAAAATTTGTTAGACAAACCAAAATTCCAACAATATATTCTTTAGGAAAACATGCCCCCAAAACAGAGAAATATAAAAACTGAGGGTGAGCAACAGGATCAGAAAAGATAGATCTAACAATGTAATAAAAGGAAATCAAGAACTGCAATATTAGTATCAAAGAAAACTGAATTCAAAATAAAAAATTTAAAAGAGGCAAAAAATAACTTAATAAAGGTTAAGAGTTATCAAAGGAAATAAAATTCCCATAAGCATGTAGGCATCACATATATTTTTATGAAGACACATTAATCATAAACTATTATTTATATAATATTAATTATAAATGGACAAATGTATTAGATGGCATTAATACCCTGTCATTGATTTAGTAAATAAAAAGTAATCTGGGAGATATAATTAATAACACTGAGTTAATTATATATATTAAATTTTATACTCAACAGACAGAAATCCCTTTCTTTTATGACATCCTTGAACATTTAGAAAATTTAATCATTTATAGACTACAAAACAAAATTCAATAAATTTCCAACAGAATGAAACATATGGTGAAACATATATGAAGCATAAATTCTCTTATATCATTATAACAAAACTACTAATAAATCAATGAAACAAACAATAGAAATATTAAAAATATCAAATAATTCACATATCAGAGAAGAAATATAAATTGACATTATTAAATGTGTGTAAAATCACAACAATAATACAACTGCACAGGTGATTTTCATTTTCTTCTTTTTATCCACTTTTATTTTGAAAATTTCCAACAAAGAGTATGCCATATCTTTTGATATAACTTAAAACATAATTTTTAAATTTTTTATTTATTTTTGAGACATGGTTTTACTCCATCACCCAGGCTGCAGTACAATGGCATGATTATAGGTCACTGTAACCTCAAACTCCTGGGCTCAAGGGATCCTCCTGACTCAGCCTTCCAGAGTGCTGAGATTACAGGTGTAATAATACTCCCTGCCCAAAATATCATTTTAAGGGCAAAAATAGAAATATAAAAAATATTACTAAAATATCAAACCTTTTGACAGAAAGCCAACACAATATGGAGAAGAAAAATCCAAAGCATACATACTTTTAATGGGAAAATAACTAATAACATTAAAAGTAGTAAACTGTTAGTTACAGAATTAATAGAAATTACAACAAAAAATGTAAAAGAGTAAACTTGTAAATTGGAAAACAGTTGAATAGATAAATAGATCCAAGAATTGATTATTTGAAAATGATAATGAACTTAATAAAATTATAATGTGGCAAAAATAAGAAGTAAGAAAAGTAGAAGTGCATATATTCATTAACAGTAATGAAAATAGAAATATAATTACAGATTCTGATGATTTTTTTTCCAAATATCAGGACATACCACAGACTTTATATTAATAAATTTTAAAATATACCTTAAAAGTAAAGTATCTAAGAAATAAATGGTGACTGCCATAAAACTTAAAAAATTTAAAGGTTTATGTCCACAAACAATACCCAGCCCAGACAGCTTATATAGTTCAGTACTTTTAAAACTCCAGAATAATGAAAAATCTTATGTTTTTTTCAAATATATTTGACACTAAAAAGCAATGACTATTTTTCAGAGAAATGTTGATACCAGTATTTGACAAAGCTAATGATCCAAAATAACAATGCAGGCAAATCTCACTCATCATAAAGATCCAGATATCCCAAATAAAATGCTAGCAAATCAAATCCACCAATATATTGCAAGGACAATATGCAGTGACCAACCTTGCTCAGGAATGCAAGAGACTTGCACATTAGAAAATCACAATGTGTGAAGTATTGCATTAGCAGTAGAAAAACTGCCCAATGCAAGCAGTGTGACCTTGTGGGACTGAGAGATCTTATTGAGAATGGCAACTGTAGTCCTGCTCTCCCAGAAATGCTCACACACACACAAGACGGGACACAATGGCAAGGCTTTCCTTCAAGTCCCACGAATGTTAAAAGTTAATAGAATTCGTTATCCATTCTTGATTTTTAAAACAATAATAACCTTCCTGAGATACTAGCAGGAGAAGATTTCCTTAACATTGTATCTAATAGCAAACAGCTAGAAAGATTTGGTATGGTAGTCAGAAATACAAATATATATATTTATTACCAGCATACATTTAATACCATCAGGAAATTATTTTCTGATTGTTCTAGCCAGTTTAATAAAGCCATAGCAAAAAATGAGGTATAAATAATGAAAATGAGATAAAATCATGATTATTTACTAATAAGGTGGCCAACTCCAAAATGCACACATGCACATGCACAAAATATTTCATATACCATTAAATAACTAATTAGAGAGCATGCTTGAAAATGTTTCCATTCACGAAGTTAATGCCAAAAAAAACCAGGACCAAGTTTCAAAATATGTAAGACCCATATTAAGAAAACTCTAATATTTTAGTACTGGATGATACAAGACTTTAATAAAGAGTTCATGTATCATTCTTCTTAATGGAAAAGTGTAGTTTTGTAAAGCTGTAAATTATTTCCAGATAATTTTAATTATATTATAATTTATAAATATTTATAATTATAATTTTAAGAGTGTAATATAATTTACCATTATAATTCAAATTTTATAATATAAAATTATAATTGTGAATATAATACACAGGCCCATAAACCAATATAGCCTGGCGATAAGGCTTAGTATATGTAAACATTTAGCATATGACCATGATAGCATCTCAAATTAATAGAGGAAGAGTAGAAAACTTGAAAAATGATGTCATGACAATTGACTAAGTAGATAATATTGACTTGTGAAAATGTTCGCACTTACAAAAGTAATGCAAAAAATATTGAGGATCAAGTATTAAAAGTGCAAGACCTATATAAGAAAATGATAAATGAATTCATGAAATATAAAATGAATTCAGTGTAGTCTAAAACTTAATGCATTAGAATGAGAATGCTTTTTCAAGTAGATGGCAAAGTCAAATTTACAAAGTAAATGATTGTTGTGCTACTTCATAAAAGTTGAAATGTTTGTGCACCAAAATATGTGTGTGTGTATCATTAAAAAGATATAACAGAGGAGAAAGAGGTAAAATATTTGCAATATTAGTTTTCAAGTGAGGAATCACTTCAATAATAAACTGGCATAAATTTTAGGAGCTTAATTACATAAAAGCATTCTAAGACTTAAAAATCTTCATAATATTTCACCGTCAATTTCTCTTCTAGGATTTTTTTTCCCTAAAAAATTAATCATATATATGCTCAATGTTTTATCCTCTAGAATATTTTTTGCAGCATTGTTTAAAATGTTTTATTTTACATGGAATTGATCTGGTTGGTTACGCTAAATCAGTGTGTGGACAATGTTCCGTGCAATTGCTTGCTTTTTATCTGAATGTGTGTGAGCACAAAAGACTGGTGTCTCGTACTGTTTTCTCCAAGGTGCCTCCAAAGAATATTTAATACAGAATCTACCAACCGTCTTGTTGGGGAAGTAGTTGAGGTATTTTATGTCACATGAATTATATAGAAAAAGACGCAGAAGCCCCAGGAAGCACTTCTTTTCTTCCCAGACCATCCTCACCACGCTGCCTTTTTTCCCTAAAAGAAGGAGATCCCTCTCACCACACTGCTGAGAACCTTTTTTCTCCCCTGCCTTTACCCAGGACCCTGTTTCTAGTTCCTGAGGTTGCCTCCCAAATTTTCAAACTGACCCTTC